>PVJL010004125.1:0-138390 GCA_004026885.1 Lyroderma lyra
GGGCGGTGGCAAGCTTGCCCTTTCTCAAAGGTTTCCTTTTGTCACCCCCCGCCCCGTGGCCTGGCCTGTGGGGCTCCCATGCTCGGGCCCCTCCCCAGTTGTCCAGTCGCAGCCCTGTGCTCCTGCCCTCCGGCCTCCAGCATGTTCTCCGAGTGTCTCCTGGAGCCCGTGGATCTCCGTTCCACGGCGGGGCTTCGCGTGGGCTGCTCCCTCTGCCAGAAGCGCCCTTCGCCCACGCTTGGCACAGGCTTCTCCTGAGATTTCAGGTTACCCGTGCTGTTCTCTGGTCCCCTGGGCTAGGGTGGTCGCCCCCTCATCTCTGGGGACCAGCACGTGGCCTAACGCACGACCCACCGTTGAGCATTAATAAGCGTTTGTTAAATGCATGAAGGATCGACGGAATAAATTCGTCTTTTTTCTTCTCTCCTGTCCGGGTCGTCCTTTCCTGGGTGGTTCGCCAGTGCCAATCGCATCCCCCGCCAGAACGCCGGCAGGGTGGCCTTCCAGATTGCTCCTGTTTCCAGCCCGGTGTGCAGTCCACGACACTCGAAAACGTGACGAGGAATGAATGAGTCACCGAACGATGGGCCCGTGCCGGACTGCACGGCAGCAAGCAGCCCCGCGTGCGCCCAGCGGTGCCCCGGCCCGGGCACAGCGAACCGTGTTCTGCGCTTGTCAGCGGGGCTCTCCGCCGCCCGGTGGCCTCGCCCGGTGGCCTCGCCCAGCCATCGCCCCTCCGTCTGCTAATGGATCCTAAACGAAAGGGGATCGGGGTCCTGGGCTTTCTCAGAGTCCTCAGCTCAAAGCCCTTTTAATGTGAGTCCCAGACTCGACTGGGTGCGGAGAGAAGAGGAAGGAGGATGAATGGCCCCAACGACGAGGGGACGCAGACTCCTGACTTGGTTCTAATCTCGGGGAGAACGAGGCGGCCCCGGGAGGCGGGGACACACAGCGACAGCACGAACTCAGAAACTCAAGAATGTCCCCTGATGTTTGCTGGGGGAATGAATGAATGTCCCCTGATGTTTGCTGGGGGAATGAATGAATGTGCCTGTTGCTTATTCCCTTTTAAGTGAGTGGGGTCAAAGATTGGTATTAACCCAAGGCTCATGGGGTAAGAAATTTTATTTATTTATTTATTTATTGGTGACCTGGCGGGAATTATGACCAAGGGCCGACTGGGCCAGTTCACACAGCTAATGGCAACGGGGTCACAGGTTTGGGGCCCGCTGGAGACCGGTTTTCCACAGGCAGAGGGACAATCCGCTGCACAGCCTCCCTCCGTGCACCGAGGCAGGCAACCACCTTGCAGACCTACTGTGCATCTGTGCGGCAGAGGGGAGTGACCGGATTCTCATTCACGGCTGCACGGGGTACCTCACGGGCGACAGGGTGGGAGTGACAGTGGGCGTGTGTTGAGCCATCACTCTGTGCCAGGCCCTGGGCCCCCGTGGATTTCCTCACTTCGTCTGACAGGCAGGTGTGATGGTCCCGCGTTCCGATGCGGAAGCCGAAGCTTGGAGAGGTCAGCAGGAGGCTTGCACAGCTGCATCGGATGCAGGTGAGTTTCATGCTCTTCCTCGGACAGGTGAGGACACAGATGGGGAAGAAAGGGGTCTGCTGACTTGCCCAAGACCACCTGGCGGGAAACTGGTGGCACCTGAACCCGGAAACAGGTGTCCCCAACACCAAGGCCATTCTCTTCACCAAGATTCCGGAATCACTGTTTTGTTTTGGGTTCTTGAGAGGCAGGTTGATGACATGGTCTTTACCTACTCAAAGTGACTAGTTCAAAATCAGAGAAAGCAAGTCTGCTGCAGAGAACCGCCACCTGAGGCATCACCCCGGGGTCGGGCTGAGAAAGGGGGGCAGAGGTACCTGGAGGAGGAGAGGCCTGAGAACCAGGGCCTGCGTGCGAGTCCCAGCTTAGCCGTGGGCTGGGTACTGCTGGGAGTGAGCCGGCACCTCCAGGCTTTGTCAGGCGCTGTCTAAATGCATTAAACGCTAATGACCTCTGAAGGAGTGGCAGCAGCCCTAGTCTGTGCATGACAAAAGTGAGCCACGAAGAGGCGAAGCAGCGTATCCCAGGTCCCCAGTTAGAAAGCAGCAGAGCTGGGCTTTCCATCCAGGTACTCCCGCTGCACACAGTGCCTGCGCTCCGAACACAGGAACAGTAATCGTAATAATGAATAACAACTCCACCTCATGCATGGGAAGTGCACAGCCAAGCGTCTGAGGCAGACGACCCATTCGCCACCTGGTGCACGTCTCATCATTCAATAAATGTCCCACCTCAGGAGGTGCATGCCCATCGATCGGAATGCCCTGATCAGCCAAGGCGGGGTGACACAGACCGAGGGCCCGGGACAGTCCAGAGGTCAACTGTTTTGTGTGTGGACTGAGCTCCAAGGGCTAGGACGGCATCTAACCCGGTCACTAACGGTGGCTGCTAGCTCAGGGTCACCAGCAGCCACATCAGACAGCACAGTGACAAGAAATCGAGGGCCGTTTGTCATCTGAAGCACAAGCCTACGCTAGGGGCTCTGCCTTCAGCCAGCGAGACCTGCGCCACTGGGCTGGGGCTCAGGGCCCAGGCTCCCAGCCCACGGAAGGGGTTACGGGGCAAGGCAGGGCTGGCAAGTACCATATTTTGCTGTGTATAATGCGCACGTCTTTGCCCACATTTGGGAGGGGAAATTAGGGTGCGCATTACACATGGGTGGTACTGATTCCCTAACGTGTCACTCTAGAAATCAATATCGATATCCGTATGCAAAGTAATATCCTGGAATATGATCGTCAGGGCATTTTTATATTAAAAAATTTTATTCGTAAAATTTCTTGCATCTTGTATCTGTTCTTGTAACTATTTGTTCCACTGAATTTCTTGTACCATAATGTTATCAAATAAATGCCAAAATTCCTTCATAATACAAAAAGCAAGTACCTAAAAATAAACAAATAATAATTTGAATTAAAAAAGTAACATGAGAGGAGTTCCCTGGTGGTGGAGTGGCTAGGCTTTGGTGCTCTCAACACAGTGGCCTGGGTTCGATTCCCAGCCAGGGAGCTAACCCCCCTCTCCCCACCCCCAAAGAAAGAGATCATACAAAATTAACATGAAAGATTTTTTCCCCTGAAAGTGGGCCCCAAATGTGGGTGCGCATTACACCCGGGAGCGCACTATACACAGCAAAATGCAGTTTCTACAGTACGAGAATGAGGGCTTGGGCACAGAGAAGGGGGACCTGGGGGGCCGGGGTGGGGCTGCTGCTGTCAGGAGAGTTCCATCCCAGTTACCGGACAACTCAGCAAAACACGGGGAGTAGAGGGGCAGCCCACGTGCAGCCTGAAGTTTAGTTTCATTCAACTCATCCAGCATTTCTTAAAACCCCCCTGCCACCAGACGGGGGTCCCCGAGAAGCCCACCATGTGGGCGGCCCAGCTGAGGCTGGGAGATTCCATCTGGCAGCAGATGCTAACCAAGACCGCAGCGGCCTGAGCACCGGTCAGGCACGGCAGGCGGGGATTCCGACACTGGGCAGAGGGCCCGCCACCCCGTAATGACACCAGGCTCATGCCCTCATGTCCCCCCAACATCGTCAGGAGGCATCTGAGGACTGGCTTACATGACAGCACTTCAGTCCCAAACACGGAGACAACACACGTCTCCAAAACCTGAACCTGGCCGAGCTGTCTCCAAGGGCCACCTCTTCCTAAAGTCAACACCCACCCTGAGCTCTGTAATACAATGCCACAGGCACGCGTCTGTTCTCTGAAGGGAAGTGACAGACGCGGGGAGGCAGGAGCCCCTAGAGTGGCGCCAAGTCTCTCGAGGAGCAGGGATGGGACGTCCCAGCCGTCAATGGAGCTTTGTGGCCTCAGTGGAAAGCGAGGACCGCCCTGTCTCAGGAATGCACCGCCCGAGCCCTGCAGACAGACACCCTTTGCCATGATGAAACCCCAAATGCTCTGGGTGTGCTCGGTTTCTTTTTTTCTTCTTTCTTTTTAAGCGTATTCTGCTGCCACTGAGGACCCTTGGAAATGGAGAGAGCATACCACCCAAGCCATTAAATGCCCAGACGGCTGGGGACAGAGACGGGAGCACGGAGCCAATGATCCCGGGGCAGAGCGTCTCCAACAAACAAACATGCGGTGAAGGTGTTTCCACGGCCGGTGAAGGCTGTCTTTCAGGAGGCTCAGAGGGAGCCCCAGCAGCCTCCCCCAGCGTCCCCTGATAAAAGAGTGACACTGTGAATCCAGAGAGCGGGCAGCCGCATGCAGAACCCAGGCTGCCAGCCACCCTCTAATTTATAGGCCGTAAATGGTGGAGCCCATGATCTATCGGGCCCGCCTGGGGGCGGGGGGATTTACTCCGGCCAAGAGCACACACAGAGGCCACTGATACAAGGAACGGCCTCGGGTGGGCAAAGGTCGGGCTCTCGCTCGGTGCTAAGTAAAGATGCTCGGAGCGACCGTTACACTACTAAGAGACGGCTCCAAACATAGCACAGGAAGCGGCTCACACTGCCCACCCGGCCAAGGTCACGCTGACGGGGAGGAGAGCCCTGGACTGCCACAGCAGGGAGACAGCCCGCGGCGGCTGGCACCAGCCTTGACCTTTAATGACCTTCCCACGGCCCGTCCTTCGGAGGGGTCCTCTTACCCCAGCGTCTGCCCCATCAGTGCTGCTCTCGGGTAAAGGTTGGCTCCGTGCCTGAGCTGCTAAAACAGCGCAGGAGGGCCTAGACCTCATCTGTCCCCTGATCACTGTGACGCCACAGACAGTTCAGTGCCCGTCACAAAACAGAGACTCAAGGAATAAAAAGACAGAAATAGTCTGTACCTGTTCATTCATTCATCAAGCCACCCATCTATCCATCCACGCAATCAGCGATTCCCAAAGGGCATGATTTGTTACGAAAACAACCTAATTCATGCCCGGACAGCAAGAGAGAAGTTCATGTCTTATTTTTCTCTCTATATGCATATATTTTTTTAAATTGTTATCATCTATATATGGCAAATGATCCTGCTATTCCAGTTACAGTAGCATGTAAATTCTTTCTGTTCAAATTTCTTCATATAAAAGAAGGGAGTCGATTTAAATAAAAATATCCAACGAATAAACAACAGGTTTTAGAAGAATAGGGCAAAAATTTGGATCAGCCCCACCCACATCATAATGACTTAGATGGGGAGGGATGGTTCCCCAAAGCAAGAGTGAGGAGCTGATGCCCCAAAATAGGGAAGGAATTCTCATCAGCAAGATAGACAGATGATGATCGATGATGGCTGATGATAGATGAATAGTAGTTAGATGATAGATACATAGATAGATGAGAGTTAGATAGATAATAGATCAAAACATCTGTCCAGTATGACTCTTAATTATATTTCTTAATTCCCATTTCACTCCACTTCAATGAACTCTGTTCACTGTCAGTGAATTCATCTAAGAGACACGTCTGATCATTTCTTTCCCCTGTTCACCAGCCTTCAACGACTCCCAATTGCAGGCCCTTCGATGTTCAGCAATGATGCTTTGCAAGCGCCGAGATGAACCGCAGAACCCTCGCTGAATGAGAGGGAGGGACTTAGAAAGAGGTGACGCTTTCAGGACAGGACGACTGGGAGCGAGGAAGAGAGTTAGTTATGCTTTTGTCTTGTTTTCTGCGGCCCAATTGAATCCCTTGAGCTGGTGAGGCTTGTAAGCGAGTCCATTACATAAGAATCCACACGTGGGAAACGCCATTCACAGCACGCATCCAGAAATGAGGGCTTGGGTGGCTCTGGGCTTCTCGGATAGCTGTCAAAATCCTTGCCCATCTAGCCGAGGCCTATTTCTCTTCTCCTTGTCCAAGAGAGTTTTTCTCTCTTCCCATTATGTCCTGAGCCCCACTGGAATGTAATACTATCAGGACAAGGAATATATTGGTTTTATGTGTGTCTACACACCCTCGTGCCCGGCTCAGTACCTGGCAGAGTTTACCATTAATAAATATTTATTGATCGAACGGATGAGGGGGAGAGGCTGAACATGACTATTTTTTTTTTTTTTTTTTTTTTTTTTTTTTTTTTTTTTTGCATTTCAACGGCATTTAATCCAGAGCCTTGTGTGGGGCATGTGCTTCATAGGTGTTTACTGGATTTAATTCATTTCAGAACATATAAGAAAGGCTTCTAGTCAGATTTTCTTATTCTGGGTTAGTGCAAATTTGGGACACAACTGGATTTATGTTATCTGTGTGCCAACATCCCCAAAATGTATAGCTTCTAATCATGAAATTGAAGAATGTGCACAGATGTGCATTCCACAGTTTCATCACAAACAAGCCATGTTCGACTATCTGGGTCATTCTGCATCAATGCAAGTGCTGTGGAAGTGTCAAGGACTTTGGAAAACAAATGTGATCCCTTCTTTGATATGAATTGTGTCATTCTTGGTGGTCTCTAAGGTGAAATATCAGCCAGTATGCACATCCCTTCCCCTACCCCAGGCAAGCTCTGCTCCTCCCAGGGTCTCCCCACCTCTGGCCCACCCTCTGTACTGCCAGGTAGCCATCAGAAATCAGCTTCCAGCAGTTTCTCTACTGCTTGGGAAACCCGGTGAATTTTAATGCTATTGAGCAACTCTGCTCAAACACTCCTGGTGTGAACTGAGCAAAGCTCCAGTTGCTAGGCAACCATAACAAAAGCAGAAGAGTTTCCAAAAGAAAAGGCGACCCAGAATTCACTCGAATCAAGTACATTTGCACTTTTAATTTATAAATGCTTTGAATGCCCCCTTACCTTGGTGAGAGGGTCTATTTCTTGGTAACTCTAAGAAATCACCTTTCAAATTTTTAAGGAAGCAGAAAATATTTTTTTACTCTTCCCGGAGTCCCAACAAAGGAAGAAAGAGGAATGTTTCAATGCTGGACTCCAGGCAAGTAGTGCGTACTCAATAACTATGTGTTAAATGAATGAATATGTGGGCACAAGGGTCTGCTTCTGCATCCTGAGGGAATCATGGCCTCAGAAAACGTATGGAAACAGAGATATTCATGTATGTGGCTTTTGAAAATAAGTCCACAAATTCTCCGGTACTCCTCCCTTCCGATCTGAGGCTTGAACAGGGCTTAGTGACCAACGTCTAACAAATATGCTATGACAGAATTCACATGTCTTGACTAGTTCAAGAAAGGCGTGGAAACCTCTCCCTCTCCTGCTCTCTATCTCTCTCTTTTTGTCTCATCATTCACTCGGGCGGAAGCTACCCTCCCCATCGCGAGGATGCTCAAGCCGTCCATGGAGAGGCACATGTGGGAAGACACTGAGGCCTCCTGCCATCAGCCAAATGAGAGAACCATCCTGAAAACGCATTCTCCAGCTGCAGGTGAGCCTTCAGTGGCTGGCCTGCAATCACATGAGCGACCCCAAGCCTCTGCCATCCAAATTCCTGACCTATAGGAACAGGGAAATGTAAATTAAATGCTTGCTATTTTAAGCCACTATGTTTTGGGGTGATTTGATATGCAATAGATGACATAATCTTTCACCTTGTTTGAGATGACAGCTTATTAAAACATAGACTTGGGGGTGTCTTGTTCACTCTATGTCCCCAACATTTGGCATTTTATGTACACTCAGAGAACGATGGGTTAACAACTCATTTAATGACAAGTTTGTCCCCAGTCTTGCACGGCTACCTATACATAGAGATTCACACCCAGAAACAGCTGCATAATTCATCAATAAAAAATAAAAAATAAAAAGACAGAGAGATTTTTTAACAAAGAAACATTGGACAGTGTAATTACTTCTAAAACAGAACTGCCAGAAATGAGCTCAAAAGTGCTGTTAGACATTATAGGCTCTGCCTCCTTTTTGGGTGAGGTGCTATCTCTAGGGAATGCAAAGCCCAGATGTACCCAGGGTAAGACCCATTTGCATGGCCTAAAAAGTCCAGGCGCAGAGGAACTGAGGTCTCCAACCCCAATGGGGGATTTTCCTAAAGTCCTCCTGGAGCAAGGTCATCAAAGAAATGCACGCACACAAAGGCCTGTCAGGCAAGATAACCCTTCAATACCTTTCCAACTTGAACTGTGGCCATGGGAAGAGCCCCTCCTGCCTCTGCCCAGGCCCCACTGGGGAAGCCGGTGGGCAGCACGCCCTCCTGCCCTCTGCTGGCCTGAAGGAAGCTACAGAAGAAGGTGTGGTGCCAAGGTCACCGCCTCGCAGGTTCACACGCTCCCCTTCTCCCTTATCTTATGGGCTTTTTGGCAGGCTCCACACCTCTGTAGAAATAAGACAAGGTGAATAATGGCAGCAAATCGTGGTCTTGATTCCTCTGTGACCATTAGGGCAGACAGATTTAAAGCAAGACGTGCCCTCCACGCCCACCTCAGATAATTGAGGACTGTCTTCCAGTGCAAAGACTCTCTGAGGCTTGCTTTGCTTTTCAATGATATTGTGTCCTCTATATAGGCTGTGACACGTGCAAGAAAAGTAGCATCTAGCCCGAGTCCCAGGTACTTACTGACCTCCTCCAAGAATACCTAAAAAATTTAACTAGGGATTTAATTGTTGCAGGCCGGAGAATCCCACTTTTCTCTTCTCTCCCCTGCTTTTGAGTCTCCCTACAGGCCCACAGCAGGCTTCTAAAACTTAACATCCCTGCTGCCTTAGTTCAGCTCATTCAAGAACAACTATGTGTTCGGCACTGTGGTAGCCTCTTTATAGATGTTATTTAATTTGGTCCAATAACAACCCAATATAATTGAGAAAAATGAAGCGCAGGAGAATTCGAATTACCTACCAGAAGTCACAGAGCGTGTGATGCATCAAATCCCAACCCCAGATCCTCGCAGCCCCCATGCCAATCACAGTGGTCTTCCACCTGAAGGCAAGCTTTACTCCCAAGACGGGAATCCCAACGTTTTCCCCAGCCCTGCTTTCACATGTGTTGACCAAGGTTCCAGTATTTTGAAGGCGTTTCATTGCTTGGCTGAATTTATTTTGAAATGATATAGCCCTGCTTATTGAAAGACATTCAAAGCGCTTCATCTGTTTAGCTTTTGGCTTAGCAGGAGACAATCAGATTCGTCACGGTATCCACAGTAATCGCGGCAGAAGCAGTTGACATTTTACCAAGTTATAGCTTTTCTGAATCCTTGAAAATAGCTCCAAGTTCCCTATAATTCAGGTCTCACCTCCCAGAGATCTTTAAGGGAGTCATTTAACACAATCAATGTAGTGTTGAAGAGGAAGATTCTATTCCGAGGATATAAAAAGAAACCAGCGTTAACCCTCTCTGTCATTGCCCCATTTCTTTCTGTCTGCTTCAAGTTAACGCAGCGGGGAGGAAGCTAAAAGGGACCGGAGGGGAGGCCTGGGGGAAGGGAGACAAGAGAGCAAAGTCAGGAGAGGGGAGAGGAGACTGCCTTCAATTCCAAGGTCCGAACCCCCCACAAGCTTCCTGCCGTTTGACAATGCTGCCACCTGCTGGCTTCCGTTGGGAGTTCATGAGCAAAATACCGCCAGCCGCTGTCATTCGGCAGAAACACGAAGATGGGATCCTCCACCAAGAGTTTAAACATTTAGGGACGTGTCCCCAAGGTATTCCTGGGCTCTATTTTAAATAGAATTAAACATAGCCACCTCTCTGGCTCCTGCCTTTTAAACTACACCACCGAGTTGCTGGACAATTGGGGAACCTTCCTCAGGGTTCTGCCCATCTGCAATCTCTTCCCCCCACCAGGCAGCCAGAGGCCCTTCAGGACTTCATGGAGGACTGTGCAGCCTTGGGCTCAGTGGTAAGTCAAACGGAAAGACCAATTCTGGTACCACGCGTCCGGCTGCTGCCGCGCATAACGTGCACGGTTTTATTGGCCCAAATTTGGGAGGGGACAATAGGATGCACATTATACGTGGGAAGTGCTAATCCCGTATCTATATACCTGTTTTCACTGCTTTATTTATGCTTAGGAGTTACAAGTGTCACTCTAGAAATCAATAACGATTCTGTATGCAAAATAATACCCTGGAATATGATAATCGGGGTGGGTTTATTGTTAAATTTATTGAGGTGACACTGGTTAGCAAGAATTACATAGGTCCCTGGTGTACAATTCCACAGCACGTCGTCTGTGTGTTGTGTTACGTGCTCATCACCCAGAGTCAGTGCTTCCACCACCATGTGTTTGACACCCCCTCCCTCCTCCCCCAGCCCCTCCCCCCTTACCCACTAAACTACTGACTGGGTCCACGAGGTTTTGCTTCTTTGTTGCTTTCAGTTTTATATTCCACATATGAGTTACATTTTAAAATATCCATGCTAAAATTCCTTTATAATACCAAAAAAGTACCTAAATATAAACAAATCAAAATTTGAATTAAAAAATTAAAATGAAAGGTTTTCTTCCCCTGAAAGTTTGGGCCAAAACTATGGGCATGTATTACGCCTGGCACACTATGGTATGTGTGGGATCTGAACACACGCACACTCAGAGAGACAGAGGACAGATTGGTGGCTGCTGGCAGCTGATAGGAGCGAGCCTGCCTGGACCGACTGCCCCATCCCCACCCCGGCGAGGGCTCAGGCCCCGCCCACCACTGCAGCACAGGAGCCCCCCATGCAGGGCCCACAAGGCCTTCTCGGTGTCCAGGTCCCAGGCTGACCAGCGGCCAGGTGGATCTGTCATCCGGCTGCACTCCTCCAGCAGGCCAAGGTCATGGCCAGAGCCGCACCCTGGAGTGAGGTGAGGAGCTCGGGTTTGAGGGTGGCAGGGATGCTCCAGAGGTGCTTGACGTTGGGGTCCAGGATGCTCCTGATCCAGAAGAAACAATATCACACGCTACAGGTCAGCCCCTGAGGTCACGAAGGCAGAACCTTCTGTCCCAAGAGCCAGGGCCCACGCAGGATCACAGAAGGGGCAAGAGCTTTGGAGTCAAGTGGTATTAGTATTTACCTACAGAATAGTGGCGTTTGGAATACTGTATGTATATGCACATGTGTGCAACATGTGTGCGTATGCCTGTGTCTATGCACACATACGTACTTACACACACATACATGGAGGAGGAGAGAGCGTGCAATTTGCAAATGGCAACCGTGTGCAGTAAAGCAGGGGTATGACTCGGATGCCCTGAGCTCCCCAAAACTGTTCCAAAATGGCTATTGGAGAACAGTGGGGGCTCACTGCAGGGGTTGCCATGGAAACCGAGACCTTGCCCAGGCAGACTCATGCCCACTGGGCCTGCTCTCAGAGGGAGATGCAGCCCCGATTCCCCAGGGGTCTCACGGGGGTCTGTGTCCCCTCCCAGCAGAGACCTGAGACATGGCCCTCCTCTCAGACATGTGTTTATCTCCGCTTTGCTCCCTGGCACCCCCGGACACCGGCCCTGGGGGTGCTTACCAGACCCCCTGCTGGGCCAGGATCTCCCTCTCCAGGACTGTACCGGCAGGTCATGCTGGATGTCACTCAGCACTGAGGACAGGGGCATATTTTGGGAGAGAGTGATGAAGTCAGACGTTCCTCACCTTACTGTGCACTAGGAGACCGGGGAGAGGGGAACTTGGAGGCAGAGGAATGAAACCCGATGAGACTTGAAGGTCAAGTCCCCTGCCCTGGGAAGTCCTTTCTGCTCTAGAATGTGGTCCAGAGGGAGAGACTGGGAGGCTGGAACCTGGGGCCATCCACCCCCGGTGACAGCTTGGATGGGGCCCGTGTCCGTGGGGGTCACAGCAGGGGAGACACTGAGGTGGTGGAAGCATTCCCCGGGGGTTTGTCGGGGCTGAGCCCCCAGCAGGGTTTGTACGTGTGTCCAGAGCGGGTCAAGAGCTCGGCAGGGCCTGACAGGTGAAGAGGGAACCTGCCCAACTCACCTTCTGCGGAGCTTTTCTGCTTATCACCCTCTGCGACACGAAGGACATCTGGGTGGGAAGCTGGTGAGGAGTCCGAGGTCACCTCTGCTGGAGACACACAGCCCCGCACCGCGGCCTCCAGGCTTCCCCCTCCAGGTCGGGGGTGGCAGCTTCACATCAGGACCCCCCAGGACGCCGGTGGGGACTCAGATCCCCGACCTCAGTCCGCATCTTCTGACTCGGCCTCCCGGCCAAGCAGTCCAGAGCCTGGTTTTAAACAAGCCGCTGGGCCCACCCTCCCGCTAACCCACGAGAACTGCCTTCGTCAGGGAAAGGAGATCCCCCCCACTCCCTCTCCCGGAGGGAGTGTCTGTCTTCCTGTCACCCTTTGTCTTCCCCTCCTGTCATGTCCTCCCAGATCTGCCAACTTCCTGGGTGACTTCACAGTTAATGTAAAAAATGTGGGAAGCCCTGAGACTTGCCTAGTACCCAAGATTAAGCGTTGGACAGGGGACAGGAGCCCATGAAGGAGACAGAGTGGAACCGATCCATGAAAGGAGGCCCCACAGATCACGGTGCGGACTGGGGAGAGAGCTCCAAGGGGTGCGTGGTCGCTGGTGACGGCGCAGAGCGAGTTCTGGGGAGCACCGACCGCGGCGGGTCAGGCGTGGACGAGGAGGAGCTGGGGGCACAGAGTGTAGACGATTCAGGATGTCGGGTGGGAGGAGGGGACCACTGGAGGGGACCACTCGGGTGAGGTTTAGGAGGCGGCAGAGACGGGATCGTGTCAGGTCATCGGGAAGGGCTCAGGTGAGCTGCAGAGGGTGAAACGTGTGGCAGTCCCCTCGCCATTTATCACTAACCCTCATAGCTGGAGAGAAGCCCGTAGGCCTTTCGTGCATCTCCTGAGGTGACGTGACTTTCGTCCTTCATTTTGTTACCGCGTGCTGACGTGCAGGTGTGAGTCATCCCCGAATCCCCGGAATAAATCCCACTTATCATGGTGCATAATCCTTGCATTGTCCAATTCAGTGTGCTTCTTGTTGGGGTTTTTCTTTTTTTAATCTATGATCACCAGGGATATTAGCCTGTAACTCTCTCCTTCTGGCATCGGTACGTGCTTTGGTATCAGGTGAATGCTGATAATCACAGGTGGCTATTTTAAAATGAACATCAGAAAACAAACAAACAAAAAAACAGTTCTTAGAAATTAAAACGATTGTAACAGAAATAAAAACTTGAGACAGATTAGAAGACAAAGTTGAACTAATTTCCCAAAAAGTTAAGCAAAAAGTCACAAGACGAAAGGTTCAAAAATAAGAAATTTACAAGAGCAGTTTAGGAAGCTTAACATTTGGATAAAACAAGTTTTCAATTAAAAGAGTGTGTGCATGCGCGTGCACATGCATGCATACACACGTGCACACGCACGTGCACACACACGCACACACACACGTGCACACACACGCATGTGCACACACACGTGCACACACAGAACAAAGAGCAAATCATCAACAAAACAATCCAAACTAGGACATGAGTTTCCAGATTTGAAGAGCCGACCGTGTCCCTGGCTGGCACAGAGGCCCGCGCGAGCGCCCACAGCTGTGGGACACGAGAACGTGTGGGACAAAGTGAAAACCCTGGAAGAAAAGCGAACGCTGTTTACGGGCAAGATCCCACATGAGAGCCACTGCAAACGGCCACCGCAGTCTCTGGGCATTTTCCGAGAAACAGCGGCAAGTCCTGCGGGTCTCGGGGCCGATCCACCCAGGCCGCACCCTGGAGAAGGTGCGTGTCCGCCAGCCCGCGCTTCCACTCACGTGGCTCCCCCTGCCCAGCGCCCCTTCTACACCCGGACGCCGCCGCTCGCCCCGCGAAGGCCCCCGCCCCGGCATCCGTCTAGGTGGGCTCCGAGCAGGGACGCGCTGCCTCCTGGCCTAAAGGTGTGCCTGCGAACACGCTCCCTGAAGCCGTGCATCACCGTGCTGGAGCTCGCGGTTTAAATTATTTATTTCCTCATCAGTAAAATGAGGATTGAGACGGCACATCTCGCCACGTTTTGATTCCAGGTCATAAACACACGTCTTACACGAACGGGGGCTGCCCGGGAAGTACCGAGCCACAAACCACGCCCAGACGACGGCCGGTTTCTCCCCGACGGCCCCCATAGACTCTCTGCAAAAGGCAGCAGCAGGAACAGCTAAAGCCGACTTCGGCCAGTGGACTTGAACTCCGGGGGACTTTGGATGAGTCTCATCTGTCCTCATTTGTAAGATGGGAAATTCAACCTACCTACCTCTCTGCCGTGGCCCTGAGGATTAGGCCAGATAATGCCCGGGGAGTCTGTCTTCCTACGCCACCATGACACGTGATCCATTACAACCAGCAATGGCACCTGTACCAGGTGGCGTGTCCATGCACATGTACTGCTTTCCACTTACCCCAGAGCAGTCCACAGTGACAGTTCTAACTAGATTCCTCAGCCTGGGAGGGGGTTAGGCCAAGCTGCACAACCAACGAGCCCTTCAGAGAACCTGTACCTAATGAGCAGTCACCGTGTGGCAATCCCAGTGGTCTAAATAGGCAGCAATTAAGTGGCATCTGACGGAGAAACTCGTTCCAAAGACCGACACGGCTTGGGTTTCCTAAGTCTTAATGCAGGATCTTTCCATTGTATCTCTTACGATCACAATGGACTTAGGAGATGTTGAAGTCTGCTCTGTAAGCGATTATTTTTAAGAATTCAGGGACGGCACTTAATGTCATCTCAAATGGAACCAGAATGTCAACCCAACAGACCTGGGTCTGAGCACAAATGCTTGTTATCCTTAGGACCGTCGAAAGTATTTTTAGAGCAATCTTAAAGCAGTCGGGAGCGCTTTTTAATCCAAATCTCCACAGTGAGAAAACCACCACCGAGGTCTACTCAGCCAGGCTGTGGGCTGGGGGGCTGGGGTGGGGGTACACAGATCATTGGGGTGCTGCTGGTGGAGGATGGGACCCTGTGGACATTTACATTGTGAAGAGACACAAGGATTCAGGTGGCAGGGAGAGACTGACCTGGACCTGCAAGGTAAGGGGTGACAGGAGGCCGGCTTAGAGGGACAGGTGTACCTACACGGACCGGGGTCACACCTGGCCCCCCTCATTGGCAGGGCAGATCCCGCTGGTTAATCCCCGTGGCCCGCCCCCCAGTCCTTCGTTCTAAGGACAGACATCACGGACGGAGGTCAGACTCGGCAGGTGAGACGGTGCCTTTCGTTCTCTTTGGCGACCTGGGTGGCAAATATTAGACCCAAAATTAAATCCACTTCCTGGCAGCAGAGAGGGCTCCATCTACCACACGGAGCACTGTGCCTCCATCACACTGGGCTCGCTAACTGACTGTCCCGGGAACTAGAGGAGGGGTCTGCAAACTCCTTCTGCCAAGGGTCAGAAAGCAAATATTTTTGCCTCTGAGGGACGCATGGCCTTGGTCACAAGAATTCCACTCTGCTGTTGTGGCACAGAAGTCGCCAAAAATGACAAACGAGTGAGGCTGTGTTGCAACACCATTTTATTTTTGGTCACTGGAATTGGAATTTCACTTTACGCATGCCACGGAATGGTCTTCTTTGGGTTTTTTCCAACCTTTTAAAAACCTAAGGGCTATTCTTAGTTCCCAGGCTGCACACCACCAGGGGATGGGGGGACTGACCAGCAGACTAGCTGGCGAAGCCCCAAGAGTCGACTCAGAGGTTCTCCCCGTCGGGTGTCCAACACGCAGAGCGCAAGCTACGTCACCGGCAAAGGCCACGCGGCACGGCTCCGTCCCGGCTGCGTCCCTCCCGCTCTCCCACTGCACTCACGCCCTCCCGTGGCAGCTGCTCACAGCCGGGGGCCGCGCCAGGCCCTCAGGACGCTGAAGGAAAAGCAGACGGGGCTCTTCTCTCAAGTTCTCGAGGGTCACACAGACACCCCACGAGCAGTTAGTTCTCGGAGGTGTGTGACTGGATACTTGTGTGAGAGTCTAAGGGCTGCCGCGGCAAATGACCGCAGACGGACGGGCTTCAAAAGACAGATATGTAAGCCAGCTCCGACCTGAAAGCCAGAGATTTGAAATCACGGTGTCACAGGGCTCGTCCTTTCCAGGACTCTGAGGTAGAACCTGGCCCATGACGACAGCCGCCATAATTCTTGGGGCCTCAGCTTATAGACGCCTCCAATCCCTGCCTCCATCTCTCATGGCCTTCTGCTCTGTGTCTGTGTCCCTGCCTTTTCTCTTACAAAGATTTCTCCATGGATTTAGGGCCCACTCTAATCCAGGATGGTCTTATTTATCTATAGATCCTTGATTTCCACTGCAAAAGCCCTTCTTCCAAATAAGGTTCCAGGTGGGCAGTATTTTTGGGGAGTTCATGATTTAATCCATGACAACACTCCTAGAAGGTGCCTACAGGATGTGGCTAACATTATCCTAAAGCCTTTGTGAAGGACATGACTCAAGCTGGTCCTCGAAAGACGAGAGTTACTGTCCATCAGATGGACATGAGAGAGGAAGGGGGTGACTGGCACAGGGGCCACCAGACCGGAGGGTGACACCACGTGCAACCACCTGACCAGCAAGCAGCTGGGCCCGGCTGGAGAGCAGGATCTGAGCACGAGCATGGGAGCCGGAGGCCGGGGGGACAGCTAAGCCAGGAGTTTCCGATGGAAGCCTTTGGGAGTCTCCCGCACAGTGAACGCTCAAGGGTCTCACAGTTCAGATACTCGTCTCATTAAACCAGCAGCTTGGACTGGACAACCTTCAGGCAGCTTCTCCCAATCAGCACATGCAGATACCACGGCGAAAGTTTTAGGACCTTCAAGAGCAAACAGGCTAGTTCCGTCCCATTGGTGAGAGTGCAGTCTTCAGCTGCTCCCGGGAAGCCCCCCTCACACGCCCTCTCCCCCAGCACTGGGGCTGCTCCTCCTTCCTCTCTCACTCCTGGACGCCAGCCTCTCGCTACTGGGAATGTAACTCACGCAACAATGTAGCCTTCCTCTATCACGAATCCACACAAGAGCAAAGCAAAACTAAAAGTCAAGTGAACGGCAAGTTCTTGTCGTCACCGCACTTAACGAGATTTTAAAAGCAATTAAAACCATGTACATACACAATAATAAGGAAAAATACTATTAAAAAGACCCAGCTCTGACCTAAAAGAGGGGAAAATTACGTCTGCATATGCATTCCATAAAGATATACACGAGGGGAGCTTTAGAGGCCTAAACCCCAAACATCAGTAAGCCAAGCCACACTTAGAAAAATGAAAGCTGATTTTTATTTTATCAACAGCCATTCTTTAAACATGAACATGCATACGTAATACTCTACGCACACATCACAGTTTTTAACGTTAGTTAATAAAGGTTAAACACACAACATACATCCTTACAAAAAAGTCAAAATGCAAACTTAAAACTTTAAACCGAAGTCTTACTAATTTAAAAAATGTTTGTGTTGGGTACCATTTGTACAACACAGTTAATTTAAACACTTTCCTTCTGGCTGCACATGAAAAGCGGCAGTAGAAAATAAAGTCGTCGAGGGTTTTTAAATAGCAGAAGAGGCAGTTTCGCCATGCAGGAGAAGCAATATTAAATATTAGTTTTCAAAAAAAATCCACATTTAAAAATATTTAGTTCAAGTCACAGAATTTTTCTCAGTAGAGATCCCAATGCAATGCGTAATTAGCTGCCTTAGATGGCCTGTTTGAAAGGACAATATCCCTTCAGTTTAACTTTAATAGTTTTGGCACAGAAAAAGAAGTCTTCAGAACAAGAACATGATTAAAAAAGAGGGAAGAGGGACAGAGGAAAGAAATAAAAAGCAGAGTAACTGGGGTAGGAACTGCAATCACTAAAGTCTGTGCGTCCTCAGTCACTGCAAACACTGTCTTCTGCCCACAGGGGCGCTCTTCCGGAAGTGCTATTGCAGCATGGACTTGATCTGCTTGGAGGTAGTCTCATCATTCAAATGTTTCGTTGTGTACCTAAAAGTGGAAAACATCAATTTGTGGGAATTACAAAAGAAAACCATGATCTGATCAGATTCTATGACTGTGACAAGCTGAGATCTCTCACAAAATCAGGCCTTTTCATGCCAGCTTTAACCTGCTGGGGTTCAGCTAGCCCATCCTCCCTACCTATCCAAAAGCTATTCAACGCAGAACCTTGTTCAAACAATCCGGTTACATTCTAAAGTAAACAACAAGCCATTAACTTCTCACTCAGAGGAAAATGATTGTTGTTCCATGTTCCATCCCAGAGTTGGGAAAATTGTAGCCTTTGGGCTAAACTCAACCCACCACCTACTTCTGCATGGCCTGTGAGCTAAGCATATTGTTACATTTTTAAATGGTTGGGGGGACGGAGGATCAAAATACTACTACTACTTCTCGTTAATGTGGAAATTATATGAAATTCAAATTTCAGTTTAACTGGGACACAGCCATAGTGATTCACTGCAGTACACTCTACGGTTACCTTCTTGCTAGAACAGCAGACTTGAGTGGCTGTGACAGATACCATGTTACCCACAGAAGCCTAAAACTTTCGCTTATTCTCTGGTCCTTTACAAAAGTGTGCTGACGCCTGTCCTATTTACTCTGTCTTTAAGACAGTTCTGTCCCAAAACAATTTCAATTCTCTAAATGCATTATTTTCCAGGCAGATGTGTTTTGCTGTAAGTATATAAATACAGATTAAGAACCTAAAAAAAGCATCACTGAGAGTGGTTGTTACTTTATGAGAAGATTCACCATAGGGTTACTTTAACAGCAGAAATTCAATAAGCAAACCTACTATGTGTCAGGCACAGCTCCAGGAGCTTACAGGCTAGCAGCGAGAGAAAGCTGGTACTACGTATTCCACAGAAAGGGGAACCTGGGACAAGGAGGGATGCGCTGGATGGGGCTCAGAGCCGGGGAAAGACCAGGTCACACGGACGCACACTGCAGGCCCTCAAGGAGTCTGGGGACGATCCTAGGGGCCACAAAAGCCTGCAGAGGCTATGGAGCAGGGCAGCGGTGTGCGGTTTCATTTGTTCGGAAATGGTCACTTGGATGCTGAGGGAGCAGGAGCAGGGGGACTGAGGAGGGGGCTGTACAGGGGTCTCATGACCGAAGTTTGGAGCAGGGTGGGGGCAATGGAGACAGTTGCTCGGTGCCTGAATATGGGAGACATCGTGGAGATAATCCAGACAGAATTAAAGCTGGATGAGATAATCTGCCTCACAAGAATTTCACATACACGTGGGCTGTCCGGAAAAAAAATCTAGCCATCAATGCCCCTATTTTTCATATTACATGGCTGGAGACTTTCCGGACACCCTCATACAGTCGTCCTTAAAGAATGGATCATTTTAACCAGACACACAGTCTCTCTGTGTTAAAGATAAACTCTGTTCTCACTAGGTTCATTTCAGATCAATTTAAAAACTGAAAAAATACCTGAACTCAAGTACATGCTTAGAGAGGGAAAGAGACAAACATATGCTTATTAAGTGCCTGATATACTCCCTACAATTTCACTTGGAAGTCACTTCCAACGTGTTCTATTACGAAACAGACAGCAGAGCACCTGGCACACAACAGGTGCTCAATTAGCATGTGTGCATTAGGAAGACAAGGAGGGACACGGCCAGGCTGAAGGACAGACCCATAAAGGAGTACTTACATTATGTGATAGGGGATGCAACAAAGACTTAACCTTTCTGTTTTATTTCCCAAGTACATATAATGTATATATAGCAACGTATAATCCCTACTAATGCCAGGGAGTAAGGATCTTCCCTCTGCTTTATCCACTGGACAGGGGAAGAGCCAAGTAATGTGCACAGAGAACTTTCACTGCACAGTGGCTGCAAGTGTGATGCTAGTACTCAGCAGTGTTCTGTCACTGCCCTCCTTCCTATCAGATGCAAGTCTTCACTCCTGCAGGCCATGGCCATGAACTCCCAGCAGTTCTCAAACCCTCCCAGACTGAGCGAAGCCAGGGGTCGCCTCACCACACTCTTAGCAGGAAAAGTCTAAGGACATCCAGCATACGTGGAAATAACGTAGGAACAGGAATGGTGTGATTTCATTTTGTGCACGAAAAGAAGTCCTTTTCCAAATGCATGTGACTTTTCTACTGAAGAAAAGCAACTATCATTGACCTTTACTCTCAAACTTAATAAAGAAGGCAACTGTCTAGCACTGAACCTTAACTACCAGTTCTAGCTTTCTTTCTCGTTAATGATGAAAGGCATTTGGTTCCATTTCTCCACCTGTAAAATGCAGGCGTGACTTGTTGCTTTCTCTTAATCACATACTACAGGTTAAAGGTTCTATATAATTACTACAGAAAAGCATTCAAAATAAGTAATATATCTATGTATGCAGTTACAGTCCCTTTAAAAAATTTGTTTATCTCTGAAGAAAATGATCTGAGCAAAGAGGAGCGAACATCTCCAGTAAACTAGCTACTTCCTAAAAAAAGAAAATAATTTAGCACAAATATGCTCCATTGTGGTATAACAATTAATAGCTAGCTGCACAGTACTTTTAGAATTACAAAATGCTTTCATAACAGTATTTCCTTTGCTCTGAGTGATGCATATTAAGGGCTAGGTTGATTTATTTTGATTAGCATTTCTCAAAGTACCAGCATTATCCACATCAGCTAAGGTGTTTACTTATAAAATGAGGTGCCTGAGCCCCAACCCAGACCTAATGAAGAAACTTTCTGGAGGTGGTAACTTGGGAATCTACGTTTTTCATATCCATCCAGAAAATTCCAAAGCACACTAAAGCTTAATCACATAGCAAACCTAAGGCTCAAATGGGATTTCAAGAATAAAATCCTGAATTTGAACATGAGACTCTGATCTTTATTAGCTATATAATCTTCTAGTCTGTCAAGGAGGTCTTTGTACAATGGAGACACCCCCAACATCCCATACCCACCACCTACTTCACAGAGCTAGGTAGGGATTAAATAAAGTCACATGTATGAAAATGCACTGTGAATTTACAGTGCTATAAAAAATGTTATGCATTGATAAATATTGCAAAACTTCCCAGGTGAAAAAGATAATCACAGGCACCAAATATGCTCATCAGGAATAAAAACAGTCCAAGAGTTATCTCTGCAACAAATGTCTACTTTCTAATTTCCATTATGTATGAAAAGAGAACTTAAACCCCGCAGGCGGGTCGGCCCTCTCCCTCAAACATGGACTGCCGTGGGGAGACCTCCACCCCATGTTTTACTCTGCCACGGCCTTTCTCTGCCCTAATTCTAATGCTAAAGAGACCGAACCACCCCTATACTCTGAAAAATAGTAAGTAAACTCTGGGTTTTTAAATTAATATTTGAATTACAGTCCCTTCAAGGCAAAGAACTACTAAAACCTCCCAGACCTCAATCACCGCTTAGTCACTTGCTGGCTAAGAAGGCAAAGGACCTGGGAGAGCCAGGTGCCTGGGCCCGGGGAGTCTTCCCAAAGGCGCTGGAGCATGAGAGTCACAGCACCGCAAAATCCGGTAAACCCAGTGACAAACCTCCACAGAACAAGGCCCCCAAACGTTAGGTTTCTGATAGGAATATGGCTGACAAAGATTGAAATTGTCCAAGGGTTTGTCTTATTTTGTTCCTTTATTGCTCTGATGCTCAATGAAAACAGACCTCCTCACGGCTGACAGAACACTCCCCCCATGCTTAATGCGATTATTTGACGGCTCTACCCAGCTACCATGACACAGCCCAGATTCTGCCTTATGATGTACCGGGCGACTAGGCATTCAAGAAAAATAATGATGTTTAGCTCACAAACCATGTGGGGAATATACTACTGAACTGGTAATCATTTTTTTCCGTTATGTGGACGACAACACACTGCAGTGAAAAAAGCAAAGATGGCCTGTGACCTCAAAAAGGTCACTACATAAATATTTTATATTCATATAATGATTGTGTTTAAACACAAAAAAATCAAGTGATGAGAAAGTCACCTTTTATGTTAGGGTAATTATACTACCAATTAAATCTCTATAGTCAAGATGTTATCACATGCTGAGATTTTCATTTAAAAATATTCCAACATGTTTAGGAGCTTCAGTAACTAAATCAAGTTAAGTCTAAGCTGAGAAAAGACATCAACTAATGACTCCTTTGTTTCATTACAAGAAATATTATAAGAAATACACAGAAATAATATAGAGATCTGTATTTGAGAAATGTAATCCCACTATATGAAGGGAAAAGAGCCAGTTATAAAACAGTCTGCATGGTACTGTTTGGTAAAAAGATAACTATTATATAGAGGGAACTATGACTATATACAAAGAAAAATTCTATACGCATCTTTACCAAAATGTGGCTTTTGGTAAATATAGTGAAATAACACTAGCTTATTTCACAATAGTGAGATTTCACAATTTCTTTATTTTTCTTTAAATTTTTCTGTTTTTCTGGTTTTATTTACAAATAGCATATATTATTTTCATTAAAAATTGACAAGGAACCTCTGTTTCAAGAGGGGCAAAAAGTGAATGCCAAACCTTTTAGCAAAGAAATGAAGTTGCTATTCTCATTTGTGCGTGCGCGCGCGCACACACACACACACACACACACACACACTTCATTATACAAACATTGTAACCAATATTTGAAAGCAAAATTACTGAAAAGCAAAACAAGATTTTCACATTTCTATCTTGAAATTTTATATTTATATTCTTTGTGCTATTTGCACTTTGAAACATTTTCTTAGATATATTAGTATTTTTTCGATCTGTATGTACATATACACACCTGAGAGCATTGAGAAGACCTTCTACACTATTAGGAGGCTGGTCCTTAAGAACTTTGATACAACCTTTCATCTAAGGAGAAAAGGAAAAAGAAAAGGTGAAACACCTGTTTTTGCATCTAACCCAAGTGTTACTATTTCCAGTTTGTCTGTCCAAGAAAACCTTTAAGCAGCAAATCATGTCACAGGAGAAGCCCCCGGGTCGGCTAAGGGAAGACTTCCCACAAAGGGTGCTGAGCTGCCTTCGGAAGACAGAACAGGAGTGCTGGCAAGGACCCGGGGGGGGGGGGGGGGGGGGGGGGGAGGCGGCAGAGACTTGCAATGGGCCATTAAAAAGAGGAGAACCTATGATGATGACATGGAAGGAAAATTCTGGGACAGTGATCACTCCGTACACGTGAACTCATTTCTCTTTACAGGGGATGATTATGAATGAAGCAGGCCAATGGGCTAGCGACCAGTAATCTAGATACAAAATGCTAAGAGCTTGAACTAGCTGTGCAAGGGAAACTGGAAGATAATTCACACCAACACGGGTTATAATTCTGACAACCAGATGGGACAGGGTCAAGACAGAAATGACAGAAGAGAGAAGAAACCCAGGCTATAGTTATGATGATGGGGGGAGGGGAATGCGTAGCCTTCAACGTTTTCATTGGAGCACCTCTACAGACTTATAATACACATCTGGAAATAAATCTCTTGACTGAAACAGCCTTTGGCCAAAGGAATGAAAGGATACAACAAAACAATGTCTTATGTCCACTTATTTATTTTTAGTGTCAAATATGCACAAGCACCACCTGTGAGTAGAGCTTCCCTACAAGGGGCACTCAGAAGGACAGCACAGTTCCCCTCACCTGCGTGCGGGCTCTAAGAAGCACTGCGAGGGAGTGGAGGCAGCCGAACCCCACCTCTGTGGGACTGCAAAACCGAGCTCTGCGACAGAGTGTAGCCTGCCTGCTCTTTCCGTAAAAGCCTGTGCTTTCCGTTTATGGAAATTACTGGGAGCTACATAAAACAATGTAACTTACATCAATTTTTGACGTTTTGGCAAATGCTCCCACTGGATGTACGTGGTCATAGAGTATTATGACACCCACCATTACCCTCAAGCAGAATGACACTGTCTCTTCATTTGTGAATCTGCTTCTGTATTCCCTGGAGGGTAGAAAAGATATGGAAGGATGAGGAGCATTACAAATTAATAAGCTGACTCCACTCGCAGTTGATGCTGACAGATGTACCCTGTTAATCTCTAAAAGTGGTACTAACATGCCACCCCTCTTCTCTGCAATGAGCTTCCCAGACAGATGAGGTGGATGGAGCAGGGATTACCTACCTATCTCAGCCTATATGCACCCCAGTACATCACCCCTTCAGTATAGCAGAGATCAATTTTAGAGAAATCATCAATACGATGAAAAAACTCGCTAGCTTAATAGAGCAAGTAGGTTGGCTATTTAGGGGCTAAATTCATCTAAACACATCGTGTTGTCGGGATTTAAATTTTTCTAAAATTCCATCATATTCTTCTACAATTTGGGAAAATGGAAACAGAACTCCTGTCTACACAGACGGCAGCATGGCACAGCAGGAAGAGTCCAGAACCAGGATGAAGACATCCAGGCTTGTGTGTGGGGCCGGCCACCGTGCGTCAGTCCCTACGTGCCAGAAAACACCGTGGCATGCGTGGTAAGTGGCTGATGAGAGAGAGGAGCAACCCAGAAGGGAATGCAGGTGAGTGCTAAACAAAATGAAGGCTAAGAACTGACGCTTGAGTGAAAGGGACACACAGAAAAGGAAGTCCAGCCCTCGAGCAAAAGGCAAGATTCCTGACCGAAAAGGGAGACAGAATGTTTGTGAGACGCAAAACCCAAAGAGCTTTATAGCTCTTCTCCTGTCCCCCGAGAAGTACCACAACACCCCCATTCTGAAGGTTCTAAGGTAGTCTGACTGGTTTGAGGCATCTGAAAACCAACTGCACTGTACACTTCACAGAAGACACTGGATATCTGGGATATACTTCATTTCCACCTTGCAAATACGACACATTCGGTCTGGACAACCACGTCCACTGGAATGTTACCGTGAACAAGACAGGCTGATACTCACGGCGTCTCCAGCATGACTCTGCACACACTGGCCATGGTGCTTAGACAGTCCGTGGTATTTTCTATTGGTAAATTTTTATTCTGTAAAAGCATATGGAGAACAGTAAAAGTAAAAGTGACAAACAGTTACTCCTTAAGTATAATTTAAAATCAGCATTACATAAAAAGTTAGCAACTTTAAACTATGGTTCCTACTCTTAATTTTGTAAACAACACACTAGATTCTAGACACTACTCAAAGCTCTGGGAATAGAGCTCCCAGCAAGCAAGCCAGGCCCCTGACCTCCCGGGAGGCGCTCACATGCTGGCTGGTGGCAACCACCACAGCACGCAAGCAGGACCTCACAGGCCATGGGTGATGTGGATTTATCCCCAGGGTGGTGGGAAGTCACCGGAAACACTGTAAGCAGAGGAAGGGAATGTGGCGGATGTTTTAAAAAGATTACTTGGCTGCCTACTGCAGTGGGGCAAGAGAGGAAGAAGCAGCAACAGTCGCCACATGAGTGCAGTGACCAGGCAAGAGGGTGGTGGGCTCACCCACAGAGGTAGCAAGAAAGGAGGAAGTTTTCAGATCCAGTATCTATTTTGAAGGGAGAGCCAGTAAGACTGATGGAGTGGATGTAAGGGGTAAGACAAAGAAAGGGATTTAGGATAATAAACCAATTTATTTGCTTGTACAGACACACTTTGGAGATACTGTGGGTTCAGTTCCAGACCACGGCAATCAAGCGAGCAGTCATAACCTTTTATTGCAATAAACAGTCATAACCTTTTTGCTAGCAGATGGTCTTGCCTTCAATTTATAAAAAACGCAGTATCTGAGAAGCACAGTAAAAAGCACAATAAAACGAGGTATGCCCGTACAGTGGTACTATTAGCTGAGACAGGAAAGGCTGGGGAAAGGGCAGGGCCGGGGGACTATCCGGGAGTCCAGAGCCTACAGCTAGCACTGAAGGCCACGGGACGGGCTGTGCGCATTAAGCCTGCAGACGGGCAGAAGGTCACCATGCAGAGAGTAATGTCCTAGGACCTAGGCGGAGCTTACCTCTGACACAAACTTGGTCGTGGCATCACTTAAGGTTTTCAGCATGGGGGTTGCCTCAGCATAAAACAAAGACATTCGATTGGCCAGCTCATTATTTACTTCGTTTTCTCCTTCTGCCTGTGTGGAAAATAAGAACACCTGATATCAGTTCATAAATTATTAAATATGAACTCGTTTATAGAAAGACCTAGGCAGAGTGCCTATCTCATTAAAGTTTGCTAAATTATTCTAATACTGTTAAATTATATTTTTAGACCCTCAAGTGCACAAACTACATAGATTTCTTTAAAAATAGAAAGATTAAAAATGGTATCAAGCAATTTTAAAAAAATATTTTAAATGATACTACGCCATCAAATAAAATGTTGATGGGCTGCCGTCTGTGTACAGGGATTGCTCTAAATGCTATGGAAGACAAGACGACAACCACGACACTGCACGCTGCCCTCATCAGGAACACGCAAGTACCCACAACTACATTCTAAGAGGTGATGACGGAGAAGGGCTGTGAGAGAATGACTAAGTTAGACAGGAAGAAATTACAACCGACTCAGAGAGGAGTTAGGCTTCTGCACATGATGACGGGCAGGTACACAGGTATTCCAACCAGTCGGGGAAAGAGCGCGTTTTCAAATGACTCCGAGAGTGCAAGTCCATGTAATTCAGCATATCCTGTGTAATAAGGGGCAACAACTAAAGAAAGAGAAGCCTGGAAAGAAGGTCAGATTGGAGAGGGCCTTAAACTAGCTTCAGTTCTTCTGTATGTGATGGTGAACCCTTAAAAGTGTTAGAAGAAAAGACCGACAAGTCCATTTGATAAAGAACGTTAACTGACGATAGTGGACAGAGTGTACCAAAAAGAAAAAGACTGTAGGTCAGAAAATGAGTTGTAATGCTACAGAATTACTACCAAGAGGAGTGAGAATCAGGCTTTTAATTGCAATAGAAGTTTAGAAGATGAAATGAGAAAGATAATGATATTTCACTTGACGACAATTGGATTTACCTGTAATTATTGAGGGTAAAAGACAGCAAGATAAACTTTAATATCCTTGCCTTGAGTGATGGCAGGATGGCTGTAACAGAGGACTGGTGTTTTGCTTTTATTTTACTTTACATGGTAGGTATGAAAAAGACAGATGATAAGGTCAGCCTCAGAGGAGGAACTTTTGTTCCCTTATGTGGCCCAGGGAAGCCAAAAGGTTGGACACCCCTGTATTAGAGGCTAGGACTGATCCTAGAAATTTCTCTTTTTTTCACGCAAAGAAAGTGGTCTATGCAAAACATACTGGTGCAAGCAACAGATGCTTCATGGAAGAGAAGTCTTTTCTCCAACCCAGGGCCTGTCTTGGAACAAATATTTCACAAAATATTTATTCAATGGAAAAAAAAATGGTCTTCTTTGGTATTCTCTTAACCTCTTTGGTATTCTCTTAACCTCTCATCATTCTTTACATACTTATATATTATAGAATTTCTTTATTAAACAATCTACCAGAGCAAACTTGTTCAACCCACAGCCCCCCAGCCGCATGCGGCCCAGGACGGCTTTGAATGCGGCCCAACACAAATTTGTAAACTTTCCTAAAACATTATGAAAATTATACACGGACCTCTTTTTTAGTTCATCAAGCTATCATTAGTGTTAGTGTATTTTATGTGTGGCCCAAGACAATTCTTCCTCTTCCAATGTGGCCCAGGGAAGCCAAAAGGTTGGACACCCCTGTATTAGAGGCTAGGGCTGATTCTAGAAATTTCTCTATTTTTCGCACAACGTAGGTCCTCAAAATACCTAGAGAAAAAAGATAACATTTTCTTCATATGTAAGGTTTTACTTATGGTATTTGACCCCCCGGAGGGAGAAGAAGGTATTAAAAGGCTTAAGCTGTGAAGTCAAAGGCTCATAAGCCTAAAGAAACCAGAAGAGGCGCTATATGCTCTCCAAGGGACAGGACAGATGCCACTGCTCAGCCACGTCAGGCAGAGGTGCTCAAGTCCACAGCCTCGCTCTGCCCCCACTGCCAGCACCTGTACTTCTCCTATCCCAGGACAATTTTTCTCCAAGATTCTCCCTTTTAAAAATATAGGGACAAAATACTCATAACCATTAATTCACAAAATTATTGTGTCATTAAAATAAGAACAGAAAAATTGGTAAGTAATGACGTATAAACAAAAACTAATTTTATTAATGCAGTCATAGGGATTTAAGGGATAAAGTTGGGGGGGGGGGGGTAAATACCATATAGTTTGCTATGACACTTTGTCCTTTCTTCCCACCAGCTGTGGTTTCCCATAGCTACTAACTTAAATTACTAGCTTCGACTTTATCAGAATGAATGAGTGAATGAACAAATAAAAGAAAACACTGAACAAACTGAGAGATGAGTATTATTACCAGCCTCCAATTCAAAGCATTAACTTACTGGAACATTATTAATCCTCATACGACTCAATGTTCTTCTATAATAGCTGAAATCATTCTGTATGGCAGGATTTGTCATCTAAAGAAGATATTTATGAAAGAAATATTATATACTAAATACATTATGTAAAGACAGTGTAAAAAGTGAAAAATATAAGTACAGTTTTAACTAGTTAAGTAACATTCCCAATTTGTAATACCATTTTAATACTAAAACTGGTATCATCCAAGAGGCTTTTTTTTACTTAAATTATGTAACAGTGGACTCAGTCTTTATTGAACTTAACAAAACTACACAGACTGGTTTTTAGTCATTGTCAGTATGCTTCTCTTCTTCTCAAGAATTTGAGGTAATATACTAAAAAGCTGTTTGCCTAAAAATAACCAAAAAAATAAAAACAAGAAGGTATTTGTAGACTCTTGTTTTGGAATTACAATAAAGTATGTATGTATGGTCAACAGGGCAATCTCCAAACAGACTAAATGATTTCTATACAAATCATTTGTGCTCCAAATGTTAATAAGAGAACAGCTGTCTACGACACAAGCATAGAATACTGACATTAGGAATCCAGCTTGTCCATTTTCTAGACAAGGTACCTGAGGCTCTGACCAGTCAAAGGACCTGCTTCCTAAGTGGTTACTCTGATAGGAAACCTAGTGCTGGTTTCTTTTACACTCACTCCTAACGACAAGGAGATAGGTAGATAGGTATGTAGATGGGGAGAATAGGCAGAATAACATTTTTATATAAAAAGAAAAGTTGAAATAAACTGGAGACGAGCAGAAAAGAAAAATCAGAAAAGGTTAGTATTGTTGTTTTAGAAATATTTTTTAAATGAAGTTAAATAAAGACTGAATACTGAGTAATTTGCTATTTGCTATGCATACATCAAAAGACCTGCCATAATTTTTAAATTCAGTTTTCCATCCTTGCTAAGGACCATCAGACATCATTAAACACATTTTGACAAGGTCTCCAGGCATTTCCTAGTGCTCACTAAAAACTCCTGATTTTCACACCGCCAGGGCCAGTAGAAAGTCCTACCTTGAGCTCATCAAACCGGAGTGTGAAGTGAAGAATTTCTGCGAACTGTTTAGCGAGAGCCTGCTCTCGCTCTAGATGCTGCGTGGGAGAATACGGGGTGCTTGTCAAGGCGCCTAGCAGACCTCGTAATGCTGCTTCTGAAGGAAACAAAATTAAATTGTTAAGTTCTTTGTGCACCCCCCAACATGTTATTACAAAGTGAACAATGTATAAATGTGACAATTTTAATTCTCATAAAAGTAAAGTCTCTAAAACCTAAATATACTCACTCAAACTGAATACCATTTAACAGAATAAAAACCTTAAAGGGACTAATTCAATTTTGTAATTCTATAAACCCAAATTCAAAATAATGCAACATGTAAACTGAATTAAATACCTGAATCAAAGAGCAAATTTTATATTATTTTCACCATTCTATGCAGTGTTGATTTTTATAAAATGGTAATTGTTACCTACAGCGAAGTAACTTCTTCAATGGCACTGTGTACACACAGTCAAATGTGTACATGGCTATGACTGAATCACCAGATTCTCACACACAAAAATCTAACTAATCTAAGGGCCTGTGGATTCATTCCCACATATGGGAAAGAATTTTGTTGTAGACCGGAGAGAAATTCTACCAAGTGGTTTCTCATACTAGGACCCTTTAGACTGTAATTAAACCAGAGATCTCCTTGTGGAAATTACAATTTGTCAAGGAGAATGGTCTAAAGGACGTGGGTTGATAGGGATGAAAAACTATGCTGTAATCTTATAGTCAAACAAACTATGCAACATATAAATTTAGCAATGTGACCATAAAATAAGTTACTTCTAGTGTCAAAAAAATGTCCTTTTCACTTAGGAAATCATAATTACAACACTTTCAACTTACCTAACCTCTGAGAAAATTCATAAAATTTCTTTAATTTGCCTACTAGTGGAACTACTGCACCCCACGCCTTCTCTTGTAACTTCTCATCTGCCGGATGCTGGATTGCCTTCAAAACCCAAAGGAAGAAAAAGTTAGATTTTTAAAAATCACAAAAGTATAGTTTTTACATTAAAATATAGGTTTCAGCAAACATCAGAAACCCTGGTACAATCTAGAAAATACAGAATAATGGACTACTGAGAGTAGGTCCTCTCAACTCCATGGATACCTTAAATCTATTTTATAATATGAATACATTCTTAGTTAACTCGGCAGTGGATATGGATATAGTGAAATAAGAAATGATACAATATATTATGCCTTAGTACCTTTCAGAACCACAAAAAGAAACCATTTTATATTATTTCCCATGCCACAGCCAGGCTTTCTTAGTCATTCTTTGCCAAATAATTATTTTAGTGGAATAAAAAGAAACCAAAAAAGTAGGGCAATAAATTAAATAAGATGCTAGCTCATTTATTTATAAGAAAAGGCTAAGAAACAATAATTCAAATTCCAGGGTCCAAAACAGCTTTAAGAAACCTACCAAACACTGTAGAACCTAAATCTGCCTGAAATACGCAATTTAGAAATTGTCATACTCATTCCCTATTACAAAAATCTTATTCTGGAGTCCATGTTTTCTTGAGTTTTCCTGAGTAAAAAAGTGAAAACTAGTTTCCAATCTGTAAGGGGAGAAAACAAACACAATCTAGAGACCCTCATATAAATGTGAATATGCCTTTTTATGCCCAGTCTTTTAGACCACTAGGCAATCTTTTGTGAATATGAAGGGTTATTCCCAAAGAAATGTATTTTCTTGCTTTCACCTTTCTTTTGCTTTTCTTAATCCTTTATGAAACTCAATGCTCTTTTTAGCAACCTGGTTTGCTTTTCTAACATCTTCAAGCAATCGAAACACACCATCTGAAAGTGAAACTCATAACCAAGGCCAGGGCAGAGAGGCTCCTCATAAACATTATCAGGAGCTACTGACATGTTCAGATTTCCCCAAGGCACTAGGACCTGATTCTATCCAAACAAAACCAAAAAACAAGAAAGCAAAATAAAAACTGAAAACGGACAGACTCAGACGATGCTCTGAATAAATTAGCTTTGGACTAAATAAATGAACTATAATATTGTTTAAGCAATGTGCCTTAAAAGCTTGAAACTATATTCAAATTTTGTTTTTATATAAAACTTTTTAAATGATGCTTAAAACACAATAAGAGCCTGAAGTGAACCCCATTTATATGACTACCTAGACATATTTTAATGTTAAAGAAAACCTGACCTTACAACATGTACAAATCCTTATTTCACATTATATTAATATGAACATTTCAAAGGGACTGTGATATTACCCTGATGTACAAGAAAAATCGGTTTAGCCTGAAGCCCAGTCTCAGCAATGTTTTACAGCAAGTAGTAAAAAACTGTTTATTTTTCAGGAAATGAACAAATAAATTTTTCTTCTTAATTTATTTTCTTCTCTTGAGAAGCCTATCCAACTTTTCTTGCAAGGATCTAAAAATGATTTTCTAAATAGCTACTCATTCTCTTAACATCAAAACGCTCCAGCAAATGTCGCCCATCTTCCTAACGTAACAGAGCTAACTGCTTCCCTGGTCCTGTCACGCCTGGGTTTATTTAGGACTGAAGACAATGCCTGCTTTTTATGTCATCAGATGGTTCTCAGAATTCTGACGCCTGCTCCTTTCAGGTCAGCTTCATTGCTGTTAGATCTAATGTTTCTGGTACAGCACCCACTACAGCCCAACAGGCAAAGGGCACTCAGTAAATGTCAACGGTGAAGCTGTCATGGCGCCGGTGTTCTCTCATTTTCAAAAATGTTCCAACTGTTAACGAATTAATAGTTAACAGTTAACAAAACACTAATGGAAAGTTTTTACTTCCATCTCTAGTGGTTTCTCCTAGATAATAAGTTTTGGTTATTTAATAGATTCCATATTAAATCAAATTTTGTTTCATTTAGAGTCCTGTTTAATAAAATGCTATTTAAACAAAAAATATAGTAAGTCTACATCATTAGTAGCATGGTAGTAACGGTAAACTCCTAGTCTATGTTCTGTGTCAGGTACTGGACTATGCTGTTTACATGGATTATCTAACTTCATCCTCAAAACAAATCTATGAACTGCTTCCGCAGTGGTGCTTTACCATAAAGATGTTTACATTTACCCTCCTCTTGAATGACAGTGTCTTTTGGAGAGTATTTTCGATAATGTAAGATTCTGGTGCAAGAGTACAAATTTTATAGAACTTATTTTATAATACATTGCCAACTGACTTCCAAAAAGACCTTTGTACAACACTACTTACATTAAGACTGTTTTTTCATAAACCAACCAATATTGAGCTTTTAGCTATTACTGTACGTAGTAAAACATTTTTTTTTTTAAGTAAAACTTCTTGACAGTGATGTGTGCTTATCAGCAAATGTGAACATTTCTTCTACTGTGGGTTCTTTTTCATAGGTAGGGTAGTACTTTATATCGACCTATGACAGTTGTGGTGGTTCTATCTATTCTCTGTTCATTTGATATATAGTTGGCTTTTATTTCTACCTTCCTTTCTTAACTTAAAATTGTTTTTCTATTCAGAAATCTTTTCTGCTTATATAGTTAAACCCAAACATCAATATATATTCCTCAGGGAAAATTCCTTCAATGAATATATTCCCCCATCTACAAAAGAGTTAAATGCTGTTTTTAAAAAAGTTTTCTAGCTTACACATTTTGTATCTATTTTATTTCCCTTCCTTAATTCCTTTACCTAACAGTTTAATGACAGTACCTTTAAAATAAGTCTTAAAGCCTCGAAAGGTCTCTTACCATTGATTTTTATTCTCTTCCTCATTTTTAATGTTCTTTAGTATTATTTTTCTATAACTCTCTTTTTAAACTTTGAGACATTGATTTACTTTCCCACATGATCAATCTCAGAATACTATGAGTGAAGTGTATTTGGTCATATTTCTATCTCCTCGGAAAAACACACCACTACTTAATGACCGGTGGCATCCTGTGGAGAATTTGAACTTTTGGTTATAGTGTTTTGAGCTCCTGGTTTCACAGCCCCACAAGCTCCTTTGAAATGACCTATATAGGCTCCTGTAAACTTTGCTGTCATGCTACTGTCTTCTAGAAGATTAATACTGAATCTTACATGCACTCAACTGCGTCAATGTGAAGACTTTGGGGAAAACCCTTCCCACACAGAAGCAGAGTAACCCTTCTACTTAGGAAGTTTTTTTAAAAAATCCTAGAAGTTCTACCTTTAAAAAAAAAATCAAATAGATAATGGCATTTTTTCTTTATTGTTTATGGTGATAACTATAACCAGTTGATAAGAATTCAATTACAAAACAAACTTTAAAGAAGTTTAATATAACACTGATGAGTATTTTAAAATAAATTGTAGCAGTAATAATAAACATTGAGAAAGTATGAAACATTTTTAAAACAACTTGTGAACTGGTATGACCTGTAGAAAAGAATAATTTATCAACTAATAAATTAGGATCCTGCTTCATCATTTAAATCTTCCACTTTCATAAATGCTTGATTTTTCAAAGTATGTTTAAGTGTTTAGAGAACCTGAATTTCACAGAAATGGTGACATGCCTTCATTTACTGAAATCTTAAGGTGTTTACTGAAGCTAACGATAATGACAAAATTAGTCTAAAGCTCTTGTATTTATTTCAATACCACATGAGGCAGGTGCTGCTGATGCAAAAGTAAGAAAGAAACCAGGTTTACTCTCAAGTTGGAGGTGGAGTGGAGGAGAGAGAACATCAAATATCAATGGTTAAAAAAGTGATGGTTACCTGTGCCGAGTGCAAGGGCAGCAGAGTCAGAGGAAGCAGGAGGTAACTGGGAGTTGCAGGGAGGATAGGAACTGAATAGGAAAAGGAAGAAGGAAGGGCATATTCCAGACAAAAACGAAAGCAGGCAGTATACACGGCGAGACCATCAGGGAATAAGCAGGCCAGTGCAGGAGAGGTGAAAAAAGGAACTCACACGATCCAGCAGTGAATGAGACCACCAACTAATCTAAACTGGAAACCAAGAGTTCATTTAACTCTCTTCTAACTCTAATGTCCAGCCAATCACCACAACCTCTGTCTTAGTCCAAAACATTGTTTGGATGGTCATCTTCTGTGCTGAGCATCATTCTGACGTAACCAGTACTCCAAATGCCCTTAGAGGAATCGAGTAGGAAATGAACTGTAAGCCTCACAGACTGGTCTCTGATAGCCTCTGCAATATTAGTTACAGAGACCAGCAGAAGCAGAAGGGTGGGGGGAAAATGAAGGTGAGCTTGAGCTACACCTTCAAGAAATGCAGGAAAGAGAAAAAGAGGCCAGGGCGTTCCTTTGGGTAGCACAGCACACCTGAGTACGTGAATATGGGGAGGGAAAGAAGTCAATAAAAGAGAAAAAACAGGAGATGTAATTAAGAGAAGGGATGACTTAAAGAATAAAGCTCCAGAGGAAGACAGAGAACAAAGGTCGAGAATTTTTAGTGTTGCCAAGTAGAGATACAGCTTCTTCTGAAAAACAGAAGAAATGGAAAAAGACATGGATGGAAACAAACCTGGTAAGTTCAGAGACTGGGGAGAACAGAGCTGAGGGACCACACCAAACATCTGCTCTGCGGTGGGAAGTCATCAGACAGAGGGGGCGCGGCCAGGCCACAAGGACGGTTTCGGCTTTCTCTAAAGGAGCTTAGGAGGAGCAGGGACAGACAGACTGGCAGAGCAAGAAAGCCAAAGGAAATCGTGTTCTCTTCTCCCCTCCAAAGAAAGGACACTTCGTCTTCCTGGTGGATACTGTAAATCTCACATGTGAGAGCAACCAAAAATATAAATTTTTCTTTTACATACATAAATTACCTATTTGTAGAACACTGTTTCTTTTACTCCTGTATCACTGCAACCACTTTCGAAATAATGCAAGAGGCCTTCCTTTAAATATAATTAATGCTTAATATTCAAGACAATTCTAAAGTACAGAAAACAACACATTAAAATAGTACATTTTATTTACTGGAAATGTTTATGCTTTACCTCTCGTATCTCATGGCCAGCTCCTCTATAAGACTGCAAATCCTCCAAGATGCCTTCTGCATCTTTTAATACTACATTCACCTGATTATAAATTTCTTTCTCAGACTCTGTAGGCTGGGCATCTAAATAGCAGGAAAGTACAAGAAAATGCACAGTCACATGATTTTTTAGTACATATATAAATAACTAAGCAATCCAAATTTCTAAAGATGACCAACATTTTCTTCAATATTAACTTTGCACTTCTTAGAGAAGATGGATAATTTTTCCATAGTTCTACACTTGAATAACCAGCCTCAAGTTTATAAATATCACAAAGAAGCAAGGGAACACCAAACATTACTATTTGTTTTAGTTACAAATCAAGACTTGGTATATTAAATGAAATTGAGAATTCTAATTCAAAATTTAAATTGTGATGGCATTAATGGTCACTTTTTCTACTACTTTCTTCACTATGAGTAATGACTGTAAACTCATGAATCATGATCCATTTTAATGTAACAAAAATGAAAAATCCTACTACTGTATCTTGTTCATCTATGGATTAAGATTGAAATGATTTTATTTTCCTATAAAGTTCATTTTAATGACTGAATTTTGATATAAAAAAAATAAACTGTTTCAAAAGAACAGTTTTTTGATGCTCCCCTTGTTTAGAAACCACTTTAAATTCTGCACCACTGAACTTCTCTGCTGAACACAAGGTCAAGATTCTTGTGCAGAGGTTCAAATTAGAAAACAGCTCCAGAATTACTAGACTGCTGAAAACTAGATACTTTATTATCTAGTTTGAAGGCAACAATATTATCAGTGAAATTCTTGAAAACTGAGTTTCCGCATCCTTGAGGGAGCGTGACAGGAAAATGAAGGGAGAATTACAGTTACGAAAAGCACAGTCACAAACACAAATGAAGAGGCACTTCTACCACCTGCAGCACTAGCCACAAAACATGCGTGACTAAAGCTGGACCTCTCTCTGCTAGGTTATAGGTAACAGAAATTCGGTTCTTAACAACGTAGTCATTGTTTCTCTAAGGATAAATCTGTTTTTAAAATACATTTTTCTTTTTGAGAAAAATGGGCGCTCTGTGAGAAAACAGAGTTTTTCTTAAATCTTCCCAACTACGCCACATTCTATACTGCAGATAAAGCATACAGCACTTAAAATGATAAACATTATGATCATTATATAATGTTTGAGAGAAAAATCCTTGCTAAAATTTTAAGAGGTTAGGAGAAGCAGACAAAATTTAATAATATGAATTAAGGACACTTCTGATAAATCTCTTTGTTTACTAATCATATAAAACTAATACCTAGATTTTTCTTTTGGCACCCACTCCACCTCCCCACAAATACACAATGATGATCTATTTATTCCTTTCCTTAGAAAATTTGAAGAAATTTAGTTCATACATGAAACTAGGAGTCCAGGTGCCTCAAAACTGTAACTTTATATTGCACTTAGGGCAAGTCATTAATTCAATCCCACCTATTAAACCTGCCAACAAGTCAAAAATATACCACATTATTTTTTAGGATCAACAATTACAATACCAATTTCTAATTTCAACATACTTAAAGAGTATTACTGAAACAATAGTAAAGTAACATTTATGTGCAAAGCCAACTTAAGAATTTGAGTTCTTATATCTATTCTCTTATTTTTCAAATAGAAATCATGTATTTTTAAATAAAAGTTGTAACAAAGTAATTGTTTAAGAGGAGCCAATTGAAAAATTAAAAACAAAAAACAAAAAACTCTGTACGCAAAGCTATAAAGGTATTGGGAGCAAATACTGGTATTGTAGCTAAAGGATTTTTTAAAAATTAGAGTTTGTCATTTAGCAGTAACATTCTTTCACATTTGGCTAGATCATATTCTCTGAAGTGAGAGTGAACCACACATTTTTAAATAGTACACCTCATCACATTTATACTTACACCAGGTGCAGTAGAGAAAAATACTTTTTACATGCAAAAACAGCCGTTTCATACTTTCTCATATGGGTTGTGAAATTACAGACATAACAGCAATCATAAACACATATCACAGTTTAAATTCTTGAAGAGGGAATTCATGACAGAGGACAATATTTTGACTTATGTATCGAAAGGATTTTGCAAATACTAAACGATGTATTTTTGGTGTGGTGACTAAGTTGTGAACAGAAAATGTGACACTGAGACTTACATACAAAGATAAGATATATTATTGAGTAGACTTAAATAGACCTTGGAAGTGATTAATAATTATTAAAGATTTAATAAGTACCAAGAAATTTAAAAATCGAGATTTGTTTCCCCAAGGGTGGGAAAAATACCCAGCACCACATTGATTAAACATTTTTTTAGACTGTCACAGGAAAGTCACATTTATAATTTTGAAAGCTGCTGAAGACTGCTGTAGAAATAAAGACAAAACAGAAAATAGCAGACAGGTAAGCACTACTTTACCGATAGCAAGTCATGCAAAAGAGTGAAATACCAGGGAAGAGAAAAGGCTGTATAAAAGAAAGCATTTTTTTCAAAACATGGTATCATATAATGCACCCAAGACTTGTCACTTTGATTTTTTGTAGCAAAGAATGAAAAATTTTATTACTTGAGGAAAGGCATACCACTTAGCCAGCTAACAAAAGGACATTCATCTGATTGCAAAATAATGTATCTAACTCCTGAGAGTGGGCATGGTGATTACTCATTCAGCTTAGTTTTAAAAGCTGTTCAAGGGAAATTACAGCATGTTTCAGTTGTTCTCATTGTTTGAAGATAAAATTAAATATTTTAATGATTTCACACCAGTTTCTTACAGAAGAGTCACAGAAAATAATTGCTAAAACTGAACTTGTTATGGTATAAAAAGAGGCAAAGATCAGCTAAAAGGAAAAGAATTTTTAAAATGTCACATAAAAATTATACTTGTGATAAGAGGCCTTTCTGCTTTAATCTTGCAATGCATTCAGTAAATATTTACAATTCTATCTCCATAAGTTTCATAGAGGCAGGGACCTCAAAGTACAGTAATATCACTGTATAGTATGCAAATTAGATTTTCTACAATAAATATCTGTTGAATGAATGAGAAGGTACAGGGCTACAAATATGCCTCCAACAGGAGTTAAAGGAGGCTATTATGCATTTTGATCTCTGAACAAATAAAGTCCTAGATCATTTTAGTAAAATAAATATAAGAAAATGCTACCAGAATAAAGACATTTCAAAGTATAGGGCAAAAGCAACTGAAAACATGCAAGAGGTAAAATGAAAAAATAATATCAGACTAAAAGAATGGCTATCAATATTTTTAAAAGATGGGGAGACAGGTAACACAAAAGACAAAAGAATTAGACGAAATGCATGACTAAATGGAAAGGCACTAAAACAAAGAATCAGAGAAAGTAAGATTCTATTTCTCATTTACAAATATCCACCTATATTTACTCTCCTACTTTGGTCTAACTGAAGATATTAGTAAGTAAATCAAGTTTAACTAACAAATACTGAACTTCTACCATTTACAGAACACCATGCTAAGGTAGGGAAGGGACATCAAAGTAAAAGCCCCTCTTCTCCCAAGAACCACAATTTAGTGAGCACACACTAGTTACTTAGACTAACAATTTGTCATAAGAATTAACAATAAATTAACAATGTCATTATAAAAGAAGAAACTTAAGAACTAGAAGAGGCTATACAGGCTTCAATTCAGTGCTATTTATATGCTATCATTAGCATAACTGCGCCCAATTTTATGGGGCAATTCTGAGCTTATATCTTAATTGAACCATTATTTTTAAAATAAAATCTTATCCTTACCTGCATGTATAACTTGTTTTAAGAAAAAGACCCTCTTTCTAGTACCTCAAGAATAGATAACAATATGCTTCAATGAACACAGATTGTCATTTCATGCCTTAAGGATTTTGTACATGTGCCTTCTACAATGCCCTTTACTAGTTAGCCTGAAAAATTCTAATTCACCATCCATAACCCAATTCAAATAGGACCATCAGAAAGTCTTCTGTGCTGCCCAATCTACTCACTGCTAGGTAAAGTTAATCCTTTCCTGATCTGCACCTTGAATATGTAAAGAAAATTATTAATTTGCATTTCTATCTATTCTACTAGATTGAGAACTCCCCAAAGGCAGAGACTGTATCTTAGTTATCTTTCCATCTCCAGCACCTACTTGCTGGCATACAGGAGACAGCCATAAATGTACACTGAACTGAAGCGAAAAACAGCACTGTGTGTGCACAAGCATAAATTAAGGGAGTCATGATTTACAAAAAAGGCAGTTTTTACTTTGTATAAACTACAGGATTTCACAGTATCATGTTTAACATGTACTGGAATAGTTAGTTTGTATACAGCCTGATGCAAAATGCCAGTGTATCTCTATCTGCATGGAATTATTTCTATCATTGCCTAATCATGGAGATACATTGAGCTAGATTTAACCAATTAAAATGAAGGAAACAGTAAGACTAAATTACTATGGTAATCTGAATATTACTCTTCATCCAAAAACAGACAATGTAGCACTAAATACCGTATTTAATAAAAGAATGTGGCTTTGTTTTCAGTAATCATAAGGAACTGGCAAATTCAACTATGTTGGCAATTTTGAGTCTGGTATAAAACAGTTTAAGAGAGGACCCATCTGATGGGTTAAGGTCACTTACTCTAGTATCCTAATGATAAAGTAAACTTTTACAAATGCAAATTTCCAAAAAGATAAATATGCAAATGAATGAGATAAAATTAAGAGTACTCTATTGTTAGAATCATTAGAAAATATATTTTAAAATCTAAAGAAGAAATAATGGGCAAATTCTGGCCTAGTACACAGTACATTTTCACTAAATTTCACTTATAGTATACTAGTAAGGGTCAAACCAAAAGTTCTACATTGGCTGACATAGGCAACATTTAACATTTTAAAATTTATATCTGCCTTTAGGAAGTTAACACTTTACCGGTTAAGTCTTCATTACTATTGTTGTTGTTAGCAATTCTAACCTTTTCCTGCTCTAAATTAGCTATTCAAGTTTTAAGGATGATCCAAATACCACACCCCCACATTGGAAAACCAAGAGCAAATATTTTAAGTACTACAGTAAATTCATGCTTCTCACTTGACCACAACATAATGCTAGGTTTATAAAAAAGATCAAGTGCCAAGTCTTGAACAAGATCTTGACTGTATCAAAGCCAAGATTCTGCAAATGTAAGGAATTTGAGACAAAGAGTAAAAAGGAGACAGAATAACAGAAAAATATACAAGACCAAGTTTGAAACAGATGCAAATAAACTAAAATATAGCTGTAATGTAAGTTGCCTCATCTGAAAGAATAATCTTCGAGTCAGCAATTTGCTCGACACCCCCAAGCTGATTAAAATTCATGCTATACATGCATTTGAAATAGCTGTTAAATTGTTGAGAAGGGTCAAGAAAACCAATATTCATTTAATGACACATTCCCCTAAAAACCCAACAATTTAATATGGTCCTGATATTGACATCTGTACTCTTTGCTAGCTGCACACAGTATCCAAACTATAAAAGAACATTTATAGAAATGTAATAAAAGTAGGAAAAAAATCAGAGACCATAAATTATTCCATAAAATGAAGATAAGCTATCAATTGATGTGTTCATATGAACTGTCCTGATTTAACAAAAAAAATATATAAATTATTCATAAAGTAGAATGAATTTGCATAGTATCATAAACTAAATTGATGGTGATGAAAAATGCAATGACTCTCTGGGTTTTCATTTTAAGGGATTCGTTTATTTTGTTTTTAAAATCAAAAAAGGTCTTAAATTTTAAGTATTTAAAATTCTGTTCAAATGTTTTAATCTTAGGTGATAATGCAAGGGGGACCTAAAGGCTATCTCTTCACCCTTTCCTAACAATTTTCTAATTAATGACCAGTTAAATAGCAACATTCACACTAAAACATCAATTTAAATCATTGTTCCCAATTCAATAATGAGACAAGCTAAAGCAATACTGACAGCCAAAAAAGCAAAAGCTTTTCAACATGCATGGAGGTCAATGACACTTACCTGCCACTCTTAGACCATATTACAATAGGTCATGCAACATAAAACAAACAGAAGGCAAATTACTTAAAGGTTTGTGAACCCATTATTTTTTTTTATTTAGTTAGAAAAAAAATGAATTCCTAAAATAAATACACATAATGAGTTTAACTTTTCAAATTAATTATCTGCAAAGATTAAATAATTAAGGTTCACACTTACCTTTTAATATTATGCCCAAATTACTGAGCTTTGAATGGCCTTCATGAACAGATTTGTATTCAAATACTTCAATAGGTACATAGAGTTAACAGTTAATTTTTCTCAACAGCAATCATTTTCCCCCAAATATTGCTTATATTAACAAATTTTAAAGTGGCATTTGTCATTTCCACCAAATTTTTCATTAGAGATCTCAAATTATAAAATAATGCCCAACCAAGAGATAATGAATCTCTTATAGAATTCAAATAAAAGCATTTTATAACAATTCAATCTATAAAATGACTTCCAGTTCTAGAAGGCACCAGAAATTTTACTCCAACAATTCATAGCTCAGTCATGCAAAGCAGTTAAAAAAGATGGCAAAATGGAAACATTCACTTAGTGCAAGACAAACGCAGTCTACCGCAGGCAAGAGAAATAGATATAAAATCATCTTCTCACTTTCAAAATCAAGGAAAAAATTTGGCCCCTGCTCAAGGTCTGTGCATGTCAAAACTTTAAGAAGATTCCCCATGTTAAGGTACCTGTCAAGACAAGAATGAGAAAAGAGAAAATATCCCTTTATAAAAAAGAACATCTGAAATTTATTTTTTTAAATAGTAACAGGGAAAATACTCATTAGGCCATGAATTCATCCTTCAGGTTACCCAGACTGTGCTCAGCAGACAGCAGACCGGGTTCTCAAGGTGCTGATATGCAGGACCTAGAGGTGAAATGTGGTTTTCCTGTACACAATGGCACGACTGTTGTTTTAATTCTTCTCAAAATTCTCAAGACAAGTTTCATTAATGGCCTTATAATGAAAAATTCTTTAAGTATTCCAATAGTGTTAGTATTCTGAAAAAGAAATTTCTGATCAAGAATTATTCACATGTAATCTTGTTTAATATTGCACTGAAATAACAGTTTATGCCAAAGCCAAATGTCAAGAGTTTTGGCCACAGCTCACCTTTGCATTTTATCTGAAAATAGCAGAATATTAAACTTTCTTCCTGTAGGCGATTAAATAAAGCGTGTATTTCTAACCAAATTTGGATTATTAATAATTTGTGGAGGTGATTTAAGTATTGATTCTGGATATGCAGCACAATTCTGATTTCTCATAAAATAATCACAGGATTGTAAGCATAGTCACTAAGGCATACTATTAGAATGTTCATCATAAGGCTACTTGCTTCATGAACTAATGAAAGGACAGCACTGGCTACAGACTCAACATGATTTTAGCAAATGAAAAACTAAAGAATTATACATATGATGGTGATGTTTGCCTACGATTAAGAAAAAAATCATGCAAACTTTGATTTCCCATATTTTATTAACAAATATTCTGGCTGGCCTTCACTGCGGTGTGAGTATAATTAATCTTTCACCTTTACCATAATGCACCAGCTGTGAAGGGCTAAAGAGACTTACTTTCAAAGTCCAAGAAAAAATGTGCTGCATTGTGGTCTATGTCCCTGGTTAGCACCTTAATGAGATTACCCATGCCAGCAAACCTAAAAATAAAAATGGCAACATCATTTAGTTCCAGTAAAAAAATGTGAAGCAGAGGCCTGGGATTCGGCAAAGGCTGGCTTGCTCGTAATTACCAACAGGTGCAGGTTTATATGCTTCTGGCATTGAAAATTTGGAATAACAAAAGCACATTTGGCTCTAAGTTCATAGCTCTTATCCCTCTTTTCCACATATCAAAAAGTTATATAAAGCAAAACTACAAAAAGATTAGATTTTTACATCTAACTTGAATATTTACATTTGATTAATCTATGCTAATGTTACTCCTTTAAAATGTTTGAGGCATATATCTCAATTTACATTAACATCAAAATAGATTTTTCAAATAAGTAAATATAGAGACCATTATTTTTAAAATAACAGATATTTTCCTTCAAATCCTATTGGAAATACAAGGAAGACAGTATTCAAACCACATTTAACCATTTAGAACTGAAGAAAGTTATCAATTAATGAATGACCTGTTTAAAAAATTTTACCACACATAAACCAGTATTTCTTACATCTTCTATAATCTGAAGATTAATCAAACTCTTAATTACCTCATAGATTAATACAGCAAACGAGTACAAAGGGAGCCAGCAATTACCACAACTTAGTAAGTTTCTAGAGAGAAAAAAGCAGTAAAAATAAGGTACTGGCATAGATCTTGCCCAAGAATTTGCTATGGTTCAGTGAGGATGGGGGTGGAAGGTGGTGTCAGGGACATCCAGGAAACCAGGTTCAAGCCTGGAAGTTGCTACGGCATTACACATAATCTCCCCACCCCCAGTCTCAATACTTTTTCTCCAGATATGGAACTGCTGGCAAATATAAATGAAACAGAACATAAAATAACAATATTTCTTATCAATGAAAGAATACTCCTATTACTCCCCCCGTTACAAGAGGTCTGAAAAGAGAGCACTTCTGGCCACCTGTGCTGCCCCCCTTCCTCCACCTGTCCCCTGGACAATGGCATATGTCCCTAACTTTAACCCTGCCAAAGCAGAACTAACAGTATATGTATGGCAGTTATTTGCTTTAGAGGTCAAAGTCTGAGGGACTAACAGAGGCATATCTTCATGTTAAAAGCAATCTTATTCACAAATACGGTAAATAATGAAGGGTCCCTCTCTTTTAAAACAATATTCCCCCAAATGGAGAGGTAGGGATCTATCTTACGTTTTATGTAAAATCCCTATTATACAGAATTTCACTAGGAAGATTTTGTACAATGTTTTCTTTTACACAAATGGATTACCCAAGATAAAAACTAAGAAGGAACTATTTCATATTAATTATCTTATAATTGTAAAAAGTTCAATAACAGCAATACCTTTTATATATAAGGAAAAGTAAGCATTTTCCCAAAATCATCACATTCAAATAATTGCCTCAATTTGGTTACTAAATTTATCTAATAGATTTTTTAGGAACCATTTGGAAATAGAATATTGTACTGCTTTAATTTTTAAAAAGCTTTAAAAAGCTTCAAATATGTATGGACTATCTATTTCCAAGCACATAAAAATTCCCTATCAAGAACTGAGATTAAATATACAAAGAACCACCTAGTGTCATCAAAAGGTCAAGTATAGGTGAAAAATGAGCACAAGAAAGGATGTAACTGTCTTTAAAGAGGAAAAAGGCAGCAAGCCATCTGGTGTTAAGAGTTTTAGTCCATGGAGTCAAACCAGAATTCCAACTCTAGCTTACTAGCTGTTTGACCTTGAGAATGCTAGTTTACCTTTCTGGGACTCATTTTCTTCATTAATAAAATACACATAACCACAGTAACTATTTTAAAGGGTTATTACGAGAGTTCAATGACATTAAGCACTGATTTAGCACAGTATGTGGCACACAGAAAGCATTTAATAAATGCTGCCTATTATTATTACCCCCAAATCATAAAATTACTTTTAAAAAACAATAATGGCCCTATTTCTTTCAATACAAACCAGTCTTCAATTCGTCTATCCATTTCAATGTTATAAATCAGAGTAAATAAAAGAGCCCATTTGTAGCCCATTTTTGTCAAGAACATTGCTGAAATGCTGTCCTAAAAATTAGTCCTAAGAGACCATCATCAGGTACAGAGGGAGGAGATGGGAGAGATTCCGTTTCCTTACCTTTTTACTTGTATGCACACAGTTGATCCTCAGGGAAAATACTGAAACTAGCCAAGTTTGTCTGCTCCATTTTCCTCTAACCTCTCTGTAAACTTCTTTCACCATTCAGTCCTTCTCTAGAGAAGCCCTAGCCTAGTGCGACCCTCCACCCATCCCTTACTCCTCATACCTGGTCCTGACTATTCACTCTCCACAAGTGCTCAGATGAGATTTCTTCTTCATCCCAAATAGAGACTCAGAGCTTGAAAACGGCCCAGTGTACCTAGGAGAGGTTTCTCAACCTTGGCACTATTAAAATTGGGGGCTGGATAAGACCTTTTGTTGAAGGGGAGCTCTCTCACACTGTAGGATCTTTAGCACTATCCTGAGCCTGTAGACACTAGATGCCAGTAGTTAACTCATCCCACAATCCAAAATGACTCCAGATATTGCCAAAGTCCCCTGGGGAGCAAAGTCGCCCCGGTTGAGTACGATGCCATCCAACACCGAAAGTCCCTCTGCCAAACAGCATATAGGAAAGATGCTGCGTAGGCAACCCCTTTCATGCTATGCCTTTGGACAGAAACTCATGGAATTTTTCGAAGATCAGAAAATAGTTCATTATAGTATTAGTTGTCATGTCTTTTTTATAAGAATAAACAAGAACATTTAAACCACAACCCTGTCTTGCATAGTTTAACTCTTCAGTCAAAAACAAAACACAACCTTCCATCCCTTCAATGTGACTGATTTCAATGATTATGATACAGAGGCTAACTGTCAGTTCTGGAAGGTACTAGACTGCCTGGGTTCAAACCCTAACTCTGCCACTTTCCTAACTTCTTCATGCCTTAGTTTCCCCATCCATAAAATGTACATAATAGTAAACATGTATTGCAATGGGTTCATAAACTCATAAACTGGTTAAGAGAAGCAAAACGTTAAGCACCATGCCTGGCAGTCTACCTGCTACTACTGGTATGGTTGTTGTAGAACCTGAATGACCCAGAGGATCTGTTTCCAGTAGCACTACTTGTGGAATCCCAGGCTTCAGGGAGTGTGGCAGCCACATTTCCTGCCACAGAGAAGTCAGTCTGTCATGAAAAAGTGAAGCCAACTTGCAGTGAAGAGTCACAGAAGTGGTCAAAAGGCATTAAATTTCTGATCCCATTTGTCCCAAAATTCCAGCTGCCATTTCCCTCAGCTCTTGCTAGATTTTCCTCTGATTTTCAGATACCCTAGTTTCTTTCAACCAAATTACCCTTTACCTGTTTGGCTGAGTTGGGTTTCAGTCATTTGCATCTAAAAGAATTCTGACGAATAACACTTCAAAGTTTCAGACGAATAAATAAATATGATATAAAGAACATTAAAAGATATAAAAGACTTATCAGGTTATATACAACTTGGTCCAAAATACGACTGGTATATTTTAGAGCACTATTACAAAGTAAATTATAAATAGTACAATTCAGAAAAGTAAACTGCAGGTCTTATAATGTGAATTTAGGAGGAAGCTAAAGAATTCTCTTTCAAATAACTTTTATTGTAATCCTTAGATTTAAACTCAGTATTATAAGTATTTACTTAGTAAGCTAAGAAGAAATTTAACATGAAATTAATACACAGAAACCAGAGTTTACTGAAGTGTGTGTAAATTCTGGTGGAATTCTGTGACAACAAGCTCTTACGTTACAGGTTTGTTTCAAAGTTGGTGACGTATCTGCAAAGGAACGAGCATGTTCTTCCTGGCTGGTATGTATTTCCGAGCTCACGAAAGCCATTTAATAAATCCATTAGACCATTTTCCCACAAAACCCTTGAAAAGAAGCTTCCTCGATTGGAATAACTGAATCCAAAAGAAACACAGCTATACACTATAATTAACATACTATTGCTCCTCTCTTTCTAGAAAATTCCTCAAGAGGTGCTGTTACATCATTTACTCTTGTAAGCTCCAGGGCTTTAGAATGCTGTCTCCTTTGCCCAGAATGCTAGTCCCGAGGATATTCCCATGCTGGCCTCACCCTTCAGGCCTCATCTCAATGCCCACTCTGTGGAAAGGCTTCCCTCTGCCGACCTATCAACAGCGGTTGCTCCCCTGCCCATCACCTTCTATCACATCACTCAACTTATTCCTTTGGCATGCTCAATCCAATCTCAATTACTCTATTTGTTTAGTGTGGTTTTTTTCATGTCCCAGTTTATAAACTTAGTATTTCTGGATAGGAGATGAGAAGGAGGAGAAACTTATCAAAGCACTGACTAGCTTCACTATAAACTAGGGTTTCTTAAACTTGGCACTGTTAACATTGGAATTGACTGGTTCTTTGTTGTGGGGACTGTCCTGTGCATTGTATTAATAGGATGTTCAGCAGCATCAAAGTCCTCTACATGGTTATCATCCCAGCACCCAGTTGTGACAACTCCAGGTAATGCCAAATATTCCCCCAAACTGCCTCCCCCCACTTAAGCATTACTACTTTAAATGTATGACCACAAATATGGAGTACATTCTGCTTTGCCCAGCAATCCTCCAGTCAATCCACTCTCCCACTTTACCAGGTGACCATACCACAAGGCTTTTTCTTTTATCTCCTCAAACCTCCAACCATCTACTTTGTAGCCTCACAGGCAAGAAATGACCTCACTACATTTTTTATGAAAGAAAGAAGAAAAAAAAGGAAAGAAGGAATGGAGGAAAGAAGGGAGGTGGGGAGGGAAGAAGAGAGAGAGAAACATCTACTCCTGGCCTGGAATGTTCTGTCCACAGACCTCCAAAAGGACAAGCTACAGCACTTCACTCAGACCACCTCTGAGAGAGCTTCCTTCACCAATCCATCTCTCTCCTCTCCTCCCTCCTCTCTATCACCTTCCCAAACTGATGATCATCACCATCTAACACATAGTCATCCCTCTGATTATCTGTCTTCCACTGCTAGGTGAACTGTAAAAAGACAAGGGCTTTGTTTGGTATACTATTTATCACCAAGTCCCAGAACAATGCTGGGATTTGCAGGTAGTCATCAATATTTGTTGAATATGATTAAAAACACACAAAGAAACAAAAATTTGTCTCTAACATTATAGGAGTATTCTAAGAAAGAGAACAGGAAAGATCAAAATAAATACTGACAACTGAAAACTCTTAAGTGGGGAAAAAAGCCTTAGAATTTAGAAAGAGTTCATTGCCTTCCCAGTCAAATCTTCAAATCAATGAAGACAGAGTCAGTCAATCTCTCTCTCTCAAAGCCATAAACTTTATGAATAACTATTAAGAATTTTTGAAATGTTAAGTAGGAAATAAACTAACAGATAACATGAACATCAACCAAGTCTGCACTACAGTTTGCTATGATAATGGAGAAATAACACATCCTTCTACCGCATACCTAAGGCTCCAAAATATAAATAAGAATGGAAACTAGCCTGTATCATAATTCCAATGCTTGTAAAAGTGAACAGAATCCATATTAAACAAAGTAAACTTTAAAATATGGTTTTAAATTTTATTTAATTTCCTTTAGACCATAGGTCCTCCAAAAAAATAGTCCCATTTGGAAATTATTCACATCTTCTAAAAAAGAATTAAAAATAAATTTTATAAGAACAAACTCCAAAATCAAGCCAATATGAACAATCACCTTCGACACAGATAAATGAAGAATACAAAGAAATATGATGAAGTATTAGAGAAAAAGGAGATACTAAAAACATACTTTGTTCTCTCTAATAAAACTTCAAAACGGATTTCATGAGAATGCTTTAATTCAATTCCATACCTTCCAATTTATGGTGACTAAGAATGTGTGAATATGAAAAAAAACAAAACAAAAAACAAAACAAAACAAAAAAAAACTTACCAAAATGATGACTAGAAATAGCCAACCATTTTTGGTGAAGAAAAAAATGTTCTTATATTTCTCCAAGCTCTGAATCCTAGGCAAAAAGGTCTCCTAGAAAACAAACTATTATAAACTGTTCCTCAATTAATACTGTTGTGCATGAAAATATAACTTAATAGTAAATGTGCTATTTCTGTATCATTCACACCCATAGAACAAATGGAAGTCTCCAAAATTGACTGGTGGTAGATTAATGTGGAATTCAACTATGCTTCTGCTTTGCTTGTCTGCCAAAAAATTTCTGGTTCTCATACAACATGTACTGAGAATCTGAAGAAATAATAACAGAATAAAAAATCAATAATGAAAAATATGATGCAATTTTTACGGACAATGGAATACACACGATGAAGGCCAGGAGTGACTGAGGAATCACAAGCTTACATTTTGTTCACATCCTTCAGCTATGGGTTCAGAAACTAATTATACTACAATGTTATAGAACAAAATATAATATTTAGCATAAGCAAAGATATAGTGAATCCCTTTCACAATTCTGCTTCCAAAGACAAACTACCAGACATATAAGAGATTCTGGAATTGCTCTGTCATGTACTCAACCAAGCAGCTACCACATGTTTAAAAGTTTACTTTAACATAAAAAAGTATTAACATTGTATTCTGAAGATAGTAACAATGCCACATAAAAGATACTACCAATAAGCAATGGTTCTTTCAGAGAAAGTAATTCACGTGCTAGAACCTGCTGAAGAAATAACCAAATTAATGTGCTCCAAGAGTGCAATTATAAAAATATTGTATGACACATGCTGAAAAGATCATCCTAATCAATGTACTACACAGAAAATAATGCAATGAAGTGAATGTAAAGATGAGATGCAGGTAGAAATTCACACGGTTTTGCCATTCTGCAAGCCAGTTACATAACTCCAATTCCACATTTCTAGATCTAAGGTGTAAGGATAAACATTTCTCAAGTGACTACATAAAGCAGTAAGTACAAGCTAACAGAAATTTCAAAAAATTCAAATGATATCAACAATCTCACTTAGCATATATGCTTCTGAAAATACTCAGGCATGACCTTCTTCAATAGTTGCACAACGTCTTACTGTAGAACTACTACTCTGAAACCGCAATGTCACCATTTGAAAGCAAATATTGACGAATACTACAAAGAGACAGCAGGGTGACTCCGGGAGTAACCTAGCAGCCAACAATAACGTAAACACAAAAAATTCTCAATATGTCAAACTTTTGAAATCTATTAAAATTAATAACTTTGGAACCAGTAAATTTTGATACATTTTCAGATTAATGTATCAGAGAAGTTTATTTTATGATTTTCAACTTTGGCCTTAGCTGAATATTGACTTTACTAGCCAATGTATATTTGGTGCACATCTGATACAAGCACACAAAGTAAATAGTCAACACAATGCAGAACAAATATTCAATAAAAACCCTCCTGAATTAATTTAACTGTAAACAGGTGGGATCCAAAGGCACTTCTTTTATTTGAGGGATCAGTTAGGTACACAGTAATTTTAAGGAGAGGTATAATCATAATTCCTTCTTAGCTTCTGATTTGGCTGCAACTCACATGAGGAACATGGCAGCTGAAGGTACTGAATGCACTACCCCCTTCATGTACAATGTTGAAAACAGCTAATAGCTGAGAGCCAGTGCAACGGAGAGAAATAACCAACTCAGCCATGTCTACAAAAAAGCATCTGCAACAACTGTCCTACATGCCATCTGCTCTACTGATGGCACTGCAAGTGCACTTCACACCCTAACCTTCTCACACTGGCTTTGCTTCTTTCTTTCTCCCCTTTCTTCCTCAACAGAGAAGATGCTAAACAGTATCTTATGTTCTACCAAAATGACAATGACAGGGCAACAAATACTTGTTCATTCAACGTCATACCCAAGGTTTCCCTTTCCCTCCTGCTCTGTTTTCTGATCTGTGTGGTAAAAACATGCTTAAGCCAAACCTGACCTCCCAGGACTTCAACTCTCTTCCCACTCCTGGTTCCACTAAACCTGATAAAACAAGTAGACTAGTCCCTCCGGGACTCTGCATGCACTCTTCCCACCTAAGTGAAAGGAAAAGTCAATGACTGAGATCTTACTGTGTGCCATATACTCTGTTCAGTAGCACAAATACAGTATTAGCTTACAAAATCCTCAACCGTTTTATGAGGTTGATAAGCATCCTCCTCATACTTCTGACCAACCTGAAGGTCAGAAGAACTAAGTAACTTGCTCAAGGTAAACAGTGAAGGTGGGATTCTCACTCACGTAAATCAGGCTCCCAACAGTTCTCTTAACCACTCTGCCATATTGCTTCTTAGTCATAACTGAAAGCACACACAATTTATCCAAAAGGAGTTAAATTTTTTCAACTGTTCTTGAAAGTAATTAATTCAATACTAGTATTAAAATTTCTAAAATAGGAATACAATTCTAAGAAAAAAATTAAGAAAAAATATATGATGACAAGGAAAAGATGACAGATGGTAACTAAGAAATGTCCTTAAATATTTCTCTACCAATTGTCAGGTTTTTCTGTTTGAGTGTGGCACATGAAAGGAACTTATACAGTGAAATTACAGAAGGGCACAGACACTATTTCCTTGTTTTTGAACTTCAATTAAAATCATTCTCTTATATGTAACTCCTCCAGGCTCATCATAATCAAACAAAATACAAAAACAAATCATAAATTTTCTCTTCTTGGTAATCATAATTTTGAAGATATGTATTTGAATGATTTTTCTACATTTATAAATCAGTATCTCTTATAATGCTAAAAAGACCCCAGCAGAGGTCATTCATTACATTTTGATCTTACAGAGGAGGTGCTAATTATAACCAAATATGTTTTCAATTTATTATTTTTAAAAATACTATTTTACTTCAATTGTACAGTAGAGACGGATTCCCTGAGTAAATTTAAAATACATATCCCATGACTATTTTCAAATGACAAGGTCTGATACTCTTCACTAAGTAACACTATAAAGGCTGATTTACCCAAAACAAAAACAAAAACAAAGAAAAACCTGATTAACAAAACACTGGGGGTAATTCATTGCTTTCTTATAATGGAGCATATTAATTTTAAATGGACTTTACAAACCATTAATAAGACCAAATGCGGAACTGTATACAGCATATAGACTTTTCTGAACTAAATATGTTATCTAATAACTATAGCTTTTAAAGTTTTGCATAGCATATACAAGGCCAATATTTATTTAAACCAAAGTTTAAATTACTTAACTTGGCTTAACTAGTTTGACTATTTTTACCATAAGGCAAAAAGTTGCTAGTAGGAAGAAAGGAGAAGACAAAGGAAGTGAAGGGAACGAGAAAGAACAGAAAATCGGAGCCTAGAATATAGGGATCATGAAATGACTTGAAATGATGCAGCTCAATTCTCTAATTTTATAAAAGAAGGCACCGAGGATCAGAGAAACTTGGTGACCTGGGCAAAAGCGGCAAATTAGTTTTAACCCTACCAGGTCTCAGGCCCTGAACCTAACTGTCCCCTATACCTGGGCTCCTGAGCATTAAAGAGAAAAAACCAACATGATAAGAAAAATGTTAGTTCCATGCAAACAAGTGGTTAGAATAAGATGGAACTTGGAGTCGTCGTTTTCACGTACAAGGCAAAGTACCGAACATTAGGTGCCGCGGTACAGCGGCAGGTTCGGAACTGACGGAGAAATCGGTACAGCGGGCTGGGAGGGTTAAAATACAGCATCGGGGCCAGATCACACTGAAAGAACGAATCAAGAACCACAACCGTAAAACCCCACCATTTCCCCTTCAAAACAAAATAGTGCTGGTTTTGCTATCAACCAAATTTCAATGGATCTACCTACACCTTTGCCTTTATTTGCAGTGGGCTACAAGGTGCTGCACAAATATTCAGATTTAGTAACACCATTTCAGGCTCTTCCTAACTCAGCCTGGTGCATTATCATTGCATAGTTCATACTGCTGAATGAATGAAAACACTTGATTTTTTTACATGTTCTGACCTTTCTTGTGTGTTTCCATAACACAAGCATCAGAGCACTTACTACTTGCAAGCTTTTTATGGCGATTATGACATTTCTCTCGTTAAACTTTCGGCACCTCAAACTATTTTATTTTCTACAGGTCTATTTCATGTTTCTGGAACTAGAATATGAATTTTTTGGAGGCAGGCACTCACCAAGGTTTAACTCTTATCTTCTATTCCTCTTCCCACAGAATTTGTTTGTTGTTTCTGGGATTACTAATCAGCAAACAGAGGTTTCTTCAAAGCTATTTCAAGAACTTCTAGCCTATACCATTAGGATATTTCTTAAAGTTGTGGATGTGTAATGCTACTTCTTTAAGATTATTTAGATAAAATACAAAAAACTACACTTACTCAAATAAGATGGAAAAAGAAAGGTCTAGCTGACTTTTCATTAACAGAAGTACTTAATCTGGGGTCCAGAGAAAGAATTCAGTGACCTGTGAATTTGATGAGAACCTTTTCACTAACCATTATGTGAAATGTAGCAATTTCTTCAACCAAGATGACAGGCAACAAACTACAGTAGTATTAGAAATGCCTATGAACTTGCCAACAATAGAAATCAGAGATATTATCATATTGCATTATATAATTACTGCAAACTCATCATTATTTAAAATTACAGTACTTAGCAGAATTGTCACCAAAGCTTACTCTCCAATGTAAGAAGCATATACATTAGTCTATTAAAAATCTGTTAACTGCATTTCAATGTAACTGGTTTCCTTTTTAATCCTATTTCATTTCACAAAATCATGAATCATTTAGAATCACTATCCTGAGAAGGGATTCACAAGGCCTCAACAGATTACCAAACAGGTCCATGGCACCAAGCATGGTTGAGAGCTCCTGCACTGTCACATACAGAGGTGAGGTGACTAATGTCATACACAGTTCTAATAAAGTAGCAGGCAAATTTTGCAATGTGATCATCTCTGTTACTAATGAGGGAGAGCACCAAAAGAGATTTTAAGCTGACCATTTTCACTTGAAGAACACAAAGTGTCTGCAGAAAAATTAAATTTTCAAATTTTACCCATTAACTTGTTATAATTAAAATGATTATAGGACTACATGTTTAAGTATGCAGGACCCTTTAACAGTAACTCTTTTTGTTGTGTTCTTTATTTCTAAGACTTTTTAAAAGGACTAAAACCAATAATTGGTAGAATTCCTATTAATAAAGTATATAAAAAAAAAAAAGCATGTAAAAGTACCTTTCCTTCTAGCTTCCAAATAAACAAATATATTTTCAAAACTTCTGCAATTATGGCTTAGACCTATTCTGATCAGCTACAATGGTAATAGCTAACATGACTTTTAAAAGAATTTTAAAAAAACCAACCACATACCTTTCCTACTGAAAGAAAGCTGTAAAAAAAAGTTCTAATTAGTTTACATTTCCCCACTACTTCCTATTCTAAGCCAGACACTAAACAATATAGGGTATGTCCTAAAAACATTTTACGCAGTTCAATATTATGTACAGAACATTTTCCTTCAATTATGTTTAGCTAATGTAGTTTTTTATTTAAATCATAACTTTTCATTTGTATTTAAATAATCATTTCCCCCAAAGACATATTTACCTTCAGCCAGTGCTGGTGATTCTGTTCTCGTCCCTCTATCTGTTTAAAGAAAGAAAAAAGAGGAAGAAAGTCTAAAACATTATTATACTTTAAAACAGATAAAAGTTATTAAACTTTAATAAAAGTTTAATTTTATTAAAACTAACTTTAACAATAAAGTTCATGAATGCTATCACATATCTCATGTATACGCTTTGTGTGTCTCCTTGGATTAACTCAGCAACTATTTACAGAGGACCTACTAAGAGTAAGGCATTATGTTCCACCCTGGAAAACATTAATAGGTGATAAGACATCCTGCTTGTCGTCCTCAAGACACTCAAAGACCAGTCATAGATGTACCAAGAAAAATCCACAATTCTCATTACAGCTTATGAAGCAAGAAGATAACAAGGGGAAAAATCAGTAATTCTGTATTCTTTAACAGGGGCCTAAAATCATCAAGAGACATATTTGTCTATATTCTTATTACAGTTTAAGTTCAATGAGTTTCAATGTGCTAGTTACTACAGGTACCAAGACCCTTATACTCCATGACGATAATCTGCTATTTGCTAGAGGCACATGCAGCAAAACTCAAGTGAACCACAAAGTCCTCTCTAGGAACAATTTTAGGTAAAATTAAATCTTCAAAATTGAGTTTATTCTAACTTTGCAACTAAGAGCAACTATAGCCACTATAACAAACTACACAGCTTAGTTCACAATAGTGACAGGGAACCTCTGACCAATGTAACTAAAATCATTATGTGATAATTTCTTTCCCGAATTATTTATTCTATAATCCAAGAGTCCTGGATTTAACAAGCATACAACTCCTATGTATAAAAGTGCTTGGTAACTTCCTGAAGGGATGAAGCACTTGCCCTCCAAGATGGTAAGTGATCTGACACACTGTCTTCCAAGGGCTGAAATGCGGTGCTGTGTCTTTGACATTAAAAAAAAAAAACAGGGGGGGAAGCTAAATATAAGGTGATGGAAAGAGAAAAAAAAAAAAAAAAAAGACAGCATGGGTCCAGGAACAACAGATGGAAGTAGGATTGGCAACCTTAGACTCCATGGGATTAGAATTTCTGATTCTAGGGGAGGAGAGAAGGAGCTTCTGCCAGGGAAACAGGAAGAATTCTGAAACAACAAATACCACCTGACCATTGTGGACTTCTCTGGACCAGCATGCTAAAGAAATTACTATATTAGGATGGGGTGGGGTCCTATAAACTGACCCTAACAACCATGAAGACTTATGGCTGCTGCCACACAATGGGGACAGGAGGGAGTATATTAAGAACCTAGGGGATTCAAATGGGGCTGCCATGCCCAGTGGGAGCTTTTTTTATAAATGGGCAAATGAAACAACTACACCCCAATAAGGATCAAGCACTACAGGCACTGATCCTTGAGGAAGGTCTGGGTCACTCTACCAGGAAAATGCCACAACCTGAACTGCTCGCTGAAAAGTGAGAAAAATCTAGAATAGTGATAGAAGACTGAAATGAAGAAAACTATTCCACTAACCCTCCTGTTGAAAGTCTAATGCAGTGGCTGTGGCCAGCCACCACCTGGAAAGCTGTGTAGTAAACTGGACTAAGTGGTAAGTGCTTAATGGAGAGCACAAAGGAGGGGCCATATGGGACCCTTCTTGTGCCCGACTCACATTTTTCCCTCCAGCTGAGGCACCTGGCCTTAGCTGGACTACTGGGGCTTACTTTCTGCTCACAGGTTTTGCCGTTAAGAGATGCCTACAGGACCTCTTCGGCCATCTTGAGACACAGGAACCCGGAAGGGTGAGGGTGTTAACACCACACCCTGTGGGCAACCCCCGACCAATGCGTGATGAGATCTGATAGATAAATGCCCCCTTCCTCCCACCTACAGGCACAGTCTTCATGTCTCCTCAGAGGGCTTCCTCAAGACCAAGCCCTACTTGCTCACAGAAGTGATGAGGTCAAAAATGCACTCCTGGATTGACTTTTCCTTCCTTCCATTCTGTTTCACTTGCTCCAGTTCTACAACTTCTGTTTCCTGTTAACAGGTCCCCAAATAAACTACCTGCTTAAGTCCCTGTCTCGGGCTCTGCTTTGGGGGCAAAACCAGGTCGAGACATGTCCTTCAGGACAGACACCACACTCCTTTTCTTTTCATCCTATCTCACCTGCTGCTGTTCCTAATCTCTTCTGGAACTCCTCTCCCACCCGAGTGCTGGCATGCCCCTGGGCTCAGCCCTGGGTCCTTCACTCCCTTTGTGGTCTCATTCATCTCATGACTGTATGAATCATCTACACATCTCAAATTCACTCTCATACCACTTTCTATTCAATACCTCCACTAAGATTTCTGATACCTCAAACTTAACACATCCAAAACTGAACTCATCATCTTCCCCCTCAAACCTCATCTGTCTGCAGTCTCCACCATCTTCAGTTGATGGCACCTCTAACATTCTAGTTGCTCAGGTTAAAACCCTGGACTCCTCTGCAACTACTCTTTCTCACACATCCCACATGCCACTCAAATTCTCATTAACTGAGATCTTTATGCCTACTATTTCATCTATTAACTCATTAACTTAAAGATGACGGTTCACCTGCAGTGTTAACCTACTATCACTTCTGTATTCAACAGCCTCTAAAACAGTGGTTCTCCTATGTAATCCTTGGTAAAAGATGTCACCCCAATAAGTCTAACGATAAAAAATGAATTATAAAAAATAAAAATAGGGAGTTCCCTGGTGGTGTAGTGGCTTAAGGCTTCGGCGCTGGCACTGTCAGTGCTGCGGCCTGGGTTCGATTCCCAGCCAGGGAGCTACCCACATACCAAAAAGCAAAAAAAAAAAATAATAATAAAAATAAAATAAAAAAAAATATAAAACAGTGGTTCTCAACCTTCCTAATGCTGTGACCCTTTAATACAGTTCTTAGGGGTTGTAACCCACAGATTGAGAACCGCTGCTCTAAAATATGGGCTACAAAGTGAAATGCATAATGCAGTTGGCTGGAGCCAGGTTAGAAGTACTGACTAGAGCACACATGTATGCTTAATCTAAAGGGTGTCATTGCTATTAACATGCCATACCACATAAACTGTAGATGGCCCAGTGCTTGATATTCATATAAAACAATTTTTACATGTTATCAACTAATTAAGTTTTAGAAACACTTAGGATAAAACAAAAGAAATAGTCTAAAGGCTACATTTGGTTGACAAACCATCAATTTGTAACTTCTACTCTATATTATATATTATATCATATCATATATTACTTTGTATTGTCCATAATTTATGTTATTAATTCTAATCTTTTACTTTTCTCTATCAGTTAGGAGATAAATAGGAGTTATTTCTGTTCAAAACCTAACTAACCACTCTGGTTTTCCTCAAAAGTTCCTCTTGGATCAATGTTTCTACAAATGGAATGAATAAACACTTTTTTGCTTTTTCTACCCACCCCCCCCCAAAAAAAACCCCAAAACTTTCTTCTCTAAGGCCAACTGCAGCCACCCAGAAATAAACAAAATGAGTGGCTTGGCTAGCTACTGTCATACTGTCATAAATCACAGGAGAAAAAAACCAGTGTCACTTGCATAAAACCATGGTGGAAAATTCTATTTATCCTAATTCTTAATAAATCAAAAATAATAAAAGCACTTAGGGGTTTTTAACCCTAGAAATCAAATGTCAAGTCATAAATAGTGATGAGATACTATGTAAATAGATAATCCAGGCATCTAAAATTCACAAACCTAGAGTTTCCTCAGGTAAGTATTAAAGTTTATTTGCCTCCAGTAGAACATAAAACATAAGAGTTATGACTTGAGAGCATTCAGTTAACCACATGTATTGCACTACAGTATTTCAAATGATAGTACACAAAGCAAACTGGTTATCTAACCTAGATTACATTCCTTCTTCACTTGGATAGATGATAAAATCTAATTGAATTCAATTTGATGAAGTTCCCCTTGACATACACAAAGCAATCTTATAAGCCATCTTAGAGAGAAGAGCACTTGAATTAAAGGGCCTATTGATGTTTCTAGATCAAACAATATTATAAAAGTGCATTATATAATTCCAACAAATACATTATCTGAGTAAGTTTTAATTTAAGAACTTGAAAAGGTCATTCTATACCCATTGTGAAAAAAAAGAAAACATGCAACTCTAAAAACTTTTTGAACAGAACAGATGAGAAGGATCAGTCCTATCCATTAATAATTAAAACTGTGTGGAACTAGTGTGTGTGTGTGTGTGTGGGGGGGGGGGGGGTCAGGAGAAGAAAACAGAAACATCAGAGTAGATCCAACTGTATATAAATATTAAAAAATACTAAATATTTATCAAAAAGTCTATTACTCATGTAATACCAAAGTAGATACCCTAGGAGACTCAATAATGAAAAAGAATGAACTCTCTAGAAGTGTCTAATCTTACTGCAGCAATTAAAATTTTCAAGGTACAAATGAAGTGTGAGAAATACCTAAAGATTCTGCTGTGGCAATTAAGAGAAAACACTACAGCCAGGGCTGGAACGTGAAAATCAGGTACTAGGAAAGATTTTCTGAAGCCCTGGTAACTGAGATAGATTTGGAAAAATAAACATGATTTCGACAAGCAGAAAAAAGTCCTAGACACAACAGTGAGGCCAAGGAGAGTGTACACTCACACGAGCTCTCCTAAGTCCCAGCACAGTGAAGATGCTGATGTGGGTTTATGTGCCAAGCCACTGCTGCTCCAAGAAATGGCCAGAAGGCCCTGATCTCTAAACCCACCCACGAGCTCAGAAATGACATGCCCACACTATGCCTGATATACCCACAGAAGTGGCACCCTGGTCCAGAAGACAATGTGAGCACCCTGCATAATTATTCTGGTTGTGACAAACACAAATCTTTGTTGAAATAACAAAGATTTTAGTATATACAGGGGTCTTGACACCTAATGCCAAACTGCATTCCAAAGATACGTTCCCATTTATACTGCCATCAGGACCGAGCATCAGCCAGTATTATAGTATCCTGGACATGAACTTCACTGTTTAAAAAGTATGCATGTACATGTGTACACACACACACACACACACACACACACACGCACATGCACACGCACACACACAGAGCATAGTGCCTTCTTTAACATTTTGATTGAAATGCTAATGAAGATCATTACTTTTTCTCCACAACTGTAAAACTAGTCCTCTCTCATTTTTCTAGTACGGCCTTACTTACTTGTAAGAGTATCACTTAGAAAAAAAGGATGACAATTTGGTCAAGACATAAAAATGATGCTCACTCCATAATGTAAGCAATATAAGGGAAAAGAAAGCAGGTGACTGCTCACGTTTACTTACAGTAACTTGTAATAGATCTATCCTATGTAAATAATTCATAAATGTCAAGAGATCTAACCTATATAAATAAAAAGAAAATGGTCTCAGAGAATACCATGTCCAGCCACCCATGTGTCCTTTCCTACAACTGTGGCACTTCACAGAGCACCTCTGAACATTACACCTGATAGTAACAGCAAGGCAAACAAGTCCAGGGCTGAAAAGCCCAAGGTCCCAAAGCTAAATTCACCATGGCTGTTTTCTTCTATTGCTGGAAATATATAACATACAGAAGCGTTTAGTAGCAAAATACTAAAATGCCAAAATTTGAGATAATGTTCTGTGAAAGCATGCATTTAACTACAACATGTTCTCAAACTTCCGGGTTTGAAATGAACATCACAAATTTCAAAATGCAGATGGATCTATTCTGAGTCACCTATGCAATTTTTTTAAATGCTTTATTCCATATATTAGAATGAAACATCAACATATGCAAAAGAAAATTAGGACCCACTAATAAAATCAAATGTACACATCCCACTCTTAAAATTTCTTAATCTTTAACATATCATTAAAAATTAGAGAAATAATTTGTAAAATCTGGTAAAGAGTACTTTGTGCTGCTTACAAAAAACATAAGCCAGTGCCATTTGATTCAGGCTACGGCAGCATGTCAACCAGGCCAGCGTTACAAACCTGATCCCACGATAGGTCTATGAGTTTCAAAGAGAAGTTCTGTCCTGGGCTCTGATACACTGTTCTAATTCCAGAAAGCTCTATGGCCAAAATAAGTATTTAATCATCTCCCTGGGAAAATATGGATTCACATGTAATGTTAATTTGACAGAAAGAGCACATTAGCTTTTTAACTTTGAGCAAGAATCTCAAGTCTCCCAAAGCTTTGACTTCTTCATCTGTAGAAAGGAAGATTATACCAACTCATAACACTGAGAGACTCAAATAAAGAATGAGGGGCACCTATTACACACACTGTCCGGCTCTTCTCCCAGGTCTTACCTGTCACATCAGGCCAACAGCACCCTCTGCACAGGGGCTGTTACTACCATCCTTGTAGTTCTAAGAGCCCAAACAACTTAAGGAGCACCAGAGTATTACGAAGTTTCTGTTTGTTAATTAAACAATTATCAAAATCTTTATTGTATCTCCAGCAATGCTTGTGATACAAAGACATAAAACGATTTTTATCCTGTAAGAGGTAATGACTTCCAGTGGAAATATTTGCATGTATTAAAAAGTAACAAGTCTGTAACAGTTCTGTACACAATGGATTACTGTTCCAGACTACAATTATAATGGCAATTTAGAGAATAGGACAGTGTGAAAGGACAGTATTATCCAGGTGTGGGTTATGTTCCTTCTCATGGGCCCCATAACACTTCATTGCACTCATTACAATGTCTGGCTCTTTCCTGGGACTAAATGCGGTCATCACAGCCTATTCATGGTTACTGTGTATCCCTGCACTGAGCACAAGGCCTGCAATACTGTAGTCTCCAGTGTGGATATGCTGAAGAGCAGATCACTGAATAAGCGCACATGATAAAAGATTTAAGGTCACTAGAATACATACGATTTGTCTGGACTTACGGCCCCATAAGACTGGTCATTCTACTAAAAGGGTTTGTTTAGGGAAATGAGTGATAAGAGATCAATATACAAATAAGCAGGTAACTGATAAACTTTAGAAAAATGTGTAATTTCTCCAATTAAAAATTAAAGTGACAGACTTTAAATAAAATACTCTTAACAATATCACCATGGTTTTACAGATAATGAATTTTCCAGGCTGACAAAATAACTCAATTCCAACAAGCACAGGTAACAACTTTGGAGAGAGGCTATATATCTGATATGTGATATTATTGCACAGCTATCTGTCTTGGTAGCAACCAAATGACAGATTTTTAAACAACTATAAAAAATGCTTTGTCACACAATCTTAAATGTTCTGAAGATTAATAGAGGCCCTCCAATACGACAGATGTTATATGCAAAGCAGAGTATAAAGCTGGGTCAGACAAGGTCTGCCCTCCAGAAGATCACAGTCTGAGATGATGACATGTAAACAAAAGGCTGCAATACAGAGTAATTAAGTAAAATGTTATACTAGAGTGCAGGAGATAAACTGCTATGGGAAAACGGATGAGGGAGCAATTGAATTACAGCTAGAGGACAGTGTCACAAAAAGCTAAAAGTGATGACGACTGAGTTTGATTTGTAATGTTTAAAAAAAAACCACCACCACTAACAACTTCCAAGACATTTTTCATATGTTTTAAATAAAGTAAAACAATTTTGAAGGATTTTTATGAACATATCAGCTAACCTGGAACAGTACAATATTCTCTCCTCCTAAGAGGTGTTTTAAATGCTATCTGTTAACAAAGGGTAAGTAACAGAATAACACACCAAAAAAAAAGCCCTTAAGAAAAAAGGCTCTGTTAAAATGAGACTGAGGCCACACTGAGAATCCCACAGATCAATGGATAGGATTTTTCAGTCCCACTAAATACAAAACCACACTAATTTTGTCAACAAGTACTATCCCATGTGCTATGCATGTTTGAACTTTAATCTGTTTGCCCTTCTTTAATTTCTACTTATGGGAGTTGAGATCATTTCAGATTTTGACTATTCAAGCCTTAATTTACAAAGCACGTAAGAGGAAAACACTTGCAAAAAAGGCCATGTGCTATTCTAAAAATTACTCTTTAATGATCAAAGAGTATATAATTACATGTTAAAGCTTTATCTTTAAAACAGATAGTCCAACATGCGACACATCCTGCAATGAAATGGGTTTTTTCCCTGCATTTATTAAAACTTCTCCTCTTACAAAACTATCTTACATGTCTTAGGCTTTTCCTAAGAATGAAATGTCCACTAGTAGCCATATGGTATCTAATGGTTCAACAGATAAAAACATCAATACACACAACTATGAAGCATTGCATCTTAGAGGTTAATTTAATTTCTCAAAAAAGCTGCTAATTCTTTTGTGGAACTTTGTTTTTCCTAACATTTAGAGATTTTGCAGAGATAATGAGTGAAAACATTCAGCATTTCCATATTTTAGTGTATGTATATTTCCTCATGTTGCCTTTATGTATTAAGAAAGAATTTACTGAAATCACTGTCAATGTGCACACATACTATTTTGTACCTATACGCTCAAAACAGTGTATTTGAGTGTTTTATTCTCAAAACAGTATAAACACAAGAACAGAAAGCAAATCAAATTAAAACTTCTTCAAACTATGGAGAGAAGAAACTAGTATCATGCTATCTTTATTTCAGACTTAAACATCTTAGCTGAAATGATTTTTAACAGATAAACACAAACCAAGTGAATGAAGGCATCATTCAGTTTGACTGCTGTTACAAGTACTTTCATATCATTGGTAACTTTTACCTAGATATTATACACTAGAAAAAAATATGATTTTAAAATAAAATTTCAGTACAATAGATAAAATTAATTCTGAAAACATTAACTCGTAATAGTCTTGCTGTTTTACTGTTTGCTGTTCTGCTCATTCACCAAAACCTTTCAAAATCTGTATACCTTTTCCTTTCTCCCTTTCCTTTTCACTTAATTTTTACCAAATGTCAGAGTATCTAGTCCAGCTTTCACTGTATAGCTTCTGTCTTAATCTAATCTCTAGAAATTCATTCTACCCAGAACAAGAGACTTGATATAGCAATGACACATTTTCAGTCAATTGGGAAGTAGACGCGGAAGAGGCGAACATTTTAAAAGGTGCCAGTAAAAATAGAAAGGAATTCTGTATGTATTGAAATCATGAATATGGAGAAAAGTGTAGATGACCTATGCTAAATAACAGACAAGGCGAGAGTATGGATCACTCAAGTTAACAGATCAATATTTATTTCAGCCAGTACATCCAGTCTCCTTCCTAATGTCTCTTTTTCTCAGACATTAATATTATTTTTAAGAAAGTTAAATATAATACTGGCCACACAATTATACGAAATAGCCATCAACCATGACCTTTAAACTCCAAATTAGGGAATGATTATTAATGTTGATTAAATCAACTTCTATTCAAGAGTTGAGCTTTATGATAATGAAACCTTTACTCATCTTCACTGTATTAAAAACTAACATTGGAGTGTTTTCATTCTATTATTTCTTAATAATGCTTCACAACTATTATTCAGAAACATATTAACAGCTATTACAATATATATTAGAGTGCCTGCTCTCTCCTGTGCTAAACTATTAGGTGAACAGTTTGGGGGAAACCACACATTCACATGGTCCTAAAAAATTATACTACAGATTATTTACTAATTAAAAGGGGAAATGTAATTAAAATAGACTGAATGCCACCACACTCCCCCACCCCAAATACAATGTTGAAAACTAATCCCCAAAATGAAGATATCAGGTGGGACCACTGGGAGGTGACTGAGGTCATGAGGGCAGAGCCCTTATGAGTGGGATTATTGCCTTTATAAAAGAGTTTCCAGAATGTTCCCTTGCCCTTTCCACCATATGAGGACACAACTAGAAAATGGCCATCTATGAACCAGAAAGTGGGTCCTCACCAGACAGAAAAATAAAATAAGGAAATAAATAAGGAAACGTGTCATTACAACGGAGAGAACTAGTGGACACCACCTTAATTGAGGGATCCAACTTAGCATCACCAAAAAATGTGACAGACAATATGTGTGTCTTCAGATGTGATACAACATTATCTTATGTAAAATAGTTCTCAAATAGGTTTAATCTGATTCTATTTATAAGAAGACACAGAACAGATAAATCCAGATTATGGAACAACTTCTAAGACAACTTGCCTGGATGGCAAGAAGCAGATATGGGATTACAGAAAAGGAGTTCAGTTTTGGCCATGTTCAATTTGCCAGCCCAAGGGCTTCCAAATGAAGACGTGGACGGTCAATGGAGCGCAAGTGTAGAGGTCAGGCAAGGTCAGCCCACAAATACTTCACCTTCAGCCCCACAACTTCCTCTCTTGAGAGAATGGTCCAAAGACCAGGGATACTTGAGAAAACATCCACAGTGGCAGCAATAAGAAACCAGTGTCACAGTGTCCTAACCAGACTGTTACTGCAATATGTTGAATTTTCAGAGCTGCATTTTCCTGATGCTCACCCTCCTCCTTTGGTTAACTGCTTATTTTTTTAACAGGGATTCCTAGTCTCTCCACCAACTCTGTAGGCTACCTGTCATCATCCCAATAAATTCCTTTTCTATCCAAATTACCCTGTTAGTTTCTACAACTTACAACCAAAGGCCCTTGAATGAATTATAAAGAATATTCTGGACTCAAACAGAAAGCCAATTACAACATCCTTCGTAATTTAAGCCCATGCCTGCAAAATAAGCACAAATTAACTATGTTACAAATGTAACTCTGAGGTACAGGGTATAAATAATAAAGATACTGTGACATTAAAGAGGATACAAATCAGCTTTCTGATACATTTAAGAAGTGCCTATTCATTAAAAAGAAAAATTTTGTTAGGGAGGGGAGAAAGGGGAGGGGGTGGGAGAGGAGGGGGGGAAGCTAAATATAAGGTGATGGAAAGAGAAGTCACATTAGGTGGTGAAATTATTATGCAACAAGTTGACAATGCACTGTAGAACTGTAAGCCTGAAACCTATGTAATCCTTGCTAACAGATGTCACCCCAATAAGTCTAACAATAAAAATGAATTAAAAAAAAAATTTTTTTAAAGTATAAGTTTGAACATTAAAAATATGTAAGAGAACATCCAGAAAGAAAACTGACAAAATACCAACATCAAATTTTTAAAAAGAAAGTTCTTACAAGGTGTTCTCTCTGAAATAAGACAACTTCTTTTGTTTCATATATTCCAAATTGCTCCAAGAACAGTAATAAAAACACTCCCTGCCTAGGGGTGCCTTTCCTTTGGACTCCTAACTTGTATTACTTCCTCACTAAAAACTAACACATACACTTTTTACTCTTGCTAAACATCTTTCACATTTCATATCAAAAGTGGAATTTTTAGCTCTACTAAAAACTAACATTTCTTACATCCTTGATCGTATCCTGTAGTCATACCGAATCTGCTAATCCATTTGGTATTTTTGAGGAATATATTTTGAGGAAGCAAAACACATGGTGAGAGGAAGAACATATTTAAAACTACAGGAAACACTATTTGTGAATACCTACTGTGTATCACGCATTTTGCCATAGACCTTAATTTTTCCATAAAATACTACAAAACAGGTAATGTTACCCTATTTATGAAACCTTATGTTTATAAAAATGAGGAAAATGAACCTCTGAAATTGGTTTACTTATTACTTCATGTCAGTGCTAATAAGGGGTGGACCTGACGACTTAAGCACAGGTCTACCTAGTCCCAACACTGATGACACTTTCTTTCATGACAAAATGCCTCAATGGACACATTCTTATAAAAATTTATTTTCACTGACATTTTTATTAGAAAAATAATTGTAAACATTACCCTGAACAATCAGAACCGTATAGCAACTTTTTGTCCACCACTTTTTGTCCTTTCAAGGTATTCTGTGGCAATGGTTAATGTCCCTGAACTTTCATGTAGGCAAGCCTATGATTGTGGTCATTTTCAAGTTGTTAAAAACAATCTCATTTTAGAAGCTGAGAGACCCAGGTCAGTGGAACTGAAGAGGGCCACGCCTTCTCCCCATCCCAGCTCAGCTTGCAGCAGGCGAGCCCCAGGCAGCACGTGAGGACTGTGCTTCCGGGCTCCCCTCCACCTTACTAATCCTGGGCGGAACTACGACGTGTGGTGGAGGGCAGGGGTGCTCTCCTGGCTCAGAAGTGTTTAAAAGCTGGTCCCTCAAAAATACTCACAGGGGTTCCTTGGAAGCTCTCACCACTCCAGCCCTGTGGATCGCTCACTGCAAATCTCTTGATGCAGAAAACTGCATCTCCTCAGGGAATCCAGGCAGTTAGTGCTGTCCCCTCTGTCCCACACCACCCTGATCCTACAAGCTTTCGTTCACGAGTGGCCCTCATCTAGTCTGGGGGAAAGAGGTATCCTTGCCCCAAAGAACTTCGAGAGGATGGGCAGTCCATCCACAAAGGAACCTCACTTGGCTGTGCTGCCAGAGCGGACAGTCCCTCCTGCAGCCAGGGACAAGTGAGACAGACATCCACCCACTGTGTGCCCCCAAAAGCCAAGAATTTCCTATCAAGCTCTCCAAGGTTACCACACAGCCTGGGACTTTGAGGAGGAGCACGCCAAGATGGGAAGAGAAATTAGGGGAAAATCCTAGTACACTGACAGCCTGGTTCAAAACCTCTTTTCCAATTTCCAAGAACTCAGTTCAAAAACTTGTCTAATTTCAAACTTCCTGTATCTTTTTATACCAACACATGGGATAGGTATAAGAAGTCACAAGATCCATTTTCTGGCTCTTTCTTTTGCAAGACCTGCATGGCGTTGTTACATCTCACTTTAGAAAGTACATCTACTGACTTAGGGCCAAACTCAGAATAAGAGCTCCATTTTAACATCTTACTGAATAACATATTTAACACTGTTCTAAATTTTCCACAAGAAAAATCCATAATCCCACCACACAGACAGCTACTACCATTATCACTTTAGTGTACTGCTTTTCTTTCTGTAAAGAGTCCACTTCTCATGTGAACATATTTTACTTCGTTTTAATTTTTTTAAATCTTGTACAAAAAAAAAAACCTCATTTATATAATTTCATAGAGTATTCTAGCTTCCTACACAATTTAAGAATACCTTTTTCACACACCAAATTTCCACTAAACCAACATGAGGATGGCTTCCCGAAACCTAACTCAAGTCTATCACTCCCCAACTCAAAACCTTCAATGGCTCCCCACTGCCTGAGATTAAACTCCAATATTTTTAAAATGAAGCACAACCTGTACCTGTCACATCAAACTATGTATTCATCATATAAAATCATACTACAAGAAAATTGTGAGTGTCACGGGAATTTCTAGGATGTGACCTAACTCAGATTTGTTTCAGAGTTTGGTCAGTTCCATGAAGGTTACTGAAAGTATCTCAGGAATCAGCTTCAAGGTTACAAGGCTGAATTTACACAAAGCAGTCATTACTCCTTTATTAACATGGTAAAATCAAGGGAATCAGTCCTCATATGGACTGAAAAATAAAACTCTATCCTCACACATATATATTTACTGGCTCCACACTCATTATCACAACTGTCAAAAAGTTAATCTGATATTCAAGATCACATTTATGGAAACTTTAAATGTTTAAAAATAGATTTAGGAATTAATTCTGTTCAAGTTTCACATATAATTTGCCATCCATTCATAGAAAATTTGCTTTACAGTCAGTCATCTTTCAACAGATGAAGTGAGAAATAAATTCCATTTAACATGCTACCAATAAAAAGTATTCATAGTTCTTAACCCAAAGAATTTTGCTCTTCTCAGAAGTTTGTCAGTAAAAACTCACAGGATTACAGAAGTGCCTGAAGAAAGAAAATAATCAGTCCTCTCTTAAAGCTGACAATAAGCGTATTCACTCAAAAAGCACACGAGAACAATGAGCGTGGGCAAATACTGATGTGTCTTTATGTATAACTGTGGAGGGTATGTGTGCACGCATACAACACGCATATACATGCAGAGATGACTAGACAGATGTTCACCAAAATAATGACTACTGGGATGTGATTTTTTGCTTTCTTCTTTTACTTTTCCCTGTTGTTTCATTTTTGTAAGTATAAGCATATATCTTTACAAGAAAAGAAGAATGCTATTTGCATTATTAAAATGTTATGAAAAGCTACAGTAATCAAGATACTAGCAAAAGGATAGACACTTAGATCAATGAAACAAAAATGTGAGTCCAGAAATAAATCACTATGTCTATGGTCAAATGATCATCAACTAAGCTACCAAGGCAATGCAATGGGAGAAAGAAGAGTCTTTGGAACAAATGGTGCTGAGACAACTGGATAGCCATACACAAAAAGATGAGCTTAGAAGTTTATGTCACACTACATATGAAAGTTATCTAAAATGAATCATAGATTTGCAAAAGCCAGAATTACAAAACTTTTAGAAGAAAACATACGAGTAAATTTCATGAGTTTGGGTTAGGCAAAGATATCTTGAACCAAAAGCATGATCCTTTAAAAAAAACAAACAAACAAAAAAAAAAACAACAACAAAAGATAAACTGGATTCTACCAAAATTAAAAATCCCTGCACCTCAAAACTTACCATTAAGAAAATAAAAGAGCTACCCACAGCCTGGGAGAAAACATTTGCAAGCCATGTATCTAATAAAGGACTTGGATCCAGAATATATAAAGAACTCTAACAACTCATGAAGAAGACAACCCAATTATAAAAATGGGCAACAAAAGATTTGATAGACATTTCACCAAAAGAAAGAAAGAAAATAGCTAGAAAAGATATTCAACATCAGGTAGTCATTAAGGAAATGCAAATTTAAACCACAATGATATGGCACTTCACACCAGTAAAATGGTTATAACCCAAAAAGACAGTGACAAGTTTTGGATTTAGAGAAACTAAAATTCTATTACACTGCTGGTGGGATGCAAAATGGTATAGTTTGGACAAGTGTGTAGCAATTTCTTTAAAAATTAAACATAAATTCACCATATGACCCAAAAATTTCATTCCTAGGCACCTACCCCAAAGACATGAAAACATAAGGTCGCATAAATATTTGCATGAAAATGTTCGTAGCAGCATTATTCATAACAGCCAAAAAGTAGAAACAACCCAAATGTCCATCTACTGGTAAATGGATCAACAAAAAGTGGCATATCCATGTAATGGATACAACTCAGCAATAAAAAGGGACAAATTACAGATGCACTCAACAAGAATGAACCTCAAAAACATTAGAAGCCAGACACCAAAAAACCTATACATCACGAGATTTCATTTGTAAGAAACGTCCGGAAGAGCAGACTGGACAGATAGAACAGCAGTTCTATACAGCTTGCCTGGGCCTGAGGTAGGAATGAAGATGAAGTATGACAGGGAACAAGGAACGTACGGGGGTGACAAATATGTTGCAAAACTGGACCATGTCCAATAAATTCTATACCAGAGATTAAAAAAGAAGGCAGAACTCTCCGAAGCCTGATCCAGAGCTCTCTTTGGATAGAAATCCAGCAAGGCTCATATCTAAATAGAAGGGTTAACCCAAATGAATGGAATACATGAAGCTGACTTCTCTGTACTTTTGAAAACAACTTGGTAAATGTACTTACGAAATACCAAAACACATTAAATATTTAAACCTAGTGACTGCTATTCAAGCAATGAATACTTCCTGGCAGTCTTTTCTTCCAGTGCTGTCGGCTAACTCATGAAAAGGTCACCTACAGTTTCCATTTTACAGAGGATGAGGGAAAGGATGTATACAAAAATGAGGTATAGTCAATTAGTTACTAAGATGACATGTAATGTAACCTTGCTAAAGGGGGAAAACACTGCCTGGGAGAAGCTGTCTTAGAGCACCTGCTCAGCCCTACTTACTCTCTAACTTGAAGACAGTTTCCTATAACACTGTGAACTACTTACACATTTTAAAAAATTGCTTTCATCTCTTACTTGTGAGGCTCAAATAAGATCCTTGAAGGGCTCTGAGAGACCAGAGACAGTGTAAGAACTTCACAAAAAGATTTGCTTGTTGTATACCTCAACTAGAAAACATTTTGGAGTCCTAAAATATTTTTTAAATTACTTAAATGCATAAGCCAGCCTAGGCTGAGAACAGTTTTAAAAATTTAAATGTGATTTTAGTTTTAAAAACACACTATTTTAAAAAGTCGCTTTTAAAGAAAGAATACCGAAAATAGCTAAAATGAAGTCCTTTAAAGACACGTATTTAAAAAACTAATAGACTACCAAGAAGGGGTCAGTGACAAATACTAAAGACAGAACACTGACCAGTTGTCACCATGACACATACTATAATGAAACTTTGGCACACCCATTTCAAAATATTGCCAACCCCAAGCTACATAGTTGGACTACTGCTTCAACATACTGTTCTATAAATAAAAAGGAAAAGCTTTAGTTTGATATAGTCATATTTTTAATATAGGGAGTCCCAATCATCAAAGACTTTCCAAAATGGTTCAGCCCTTGATTCTGAGGCATCAACCTAATTTTACTTTCTAGCAAGTAACTTAGAACTAGCACCACCATACCTAGAAAATTTCACATTTCCAAGTCTGTACAGTCACATGTTTGCTTTAACTCAAATAGAATATATGAAGCTGACTGCTCTGTACGTTTAAAAACAATTTGGTAAATATATTTATGTAATATCAGACCGCCTTAAGACAAAACAAGTTCAAATTTAACAAATAATCGTCAGCGAGTAAAATGTTCAAATCAGTATTTTCAAATACTTGTTTACAGAAAATTAACTGGAAGGGAGAAATTAGATTATGCTAATTGATAGAACTGCAAGCTTAAACCTCCCTCCAGCTAACTATGCTAGCCTCTCTTACTCCCCTAAATCTACATTGTCCCAAGATCTAAATAAAAAGAAACCCCACTTTAAAATGTTATGTATGCTTAATTAACATGAATATGCCAGAATTTTAAGAACTGTATGCAGACTGATATAAACAAAAGCACTATCATACACTGCAACCCAAGGTGGTTTTCTCAGATTTCACTTTAATGTCCCCAAAATTCTTAAAAGACTTACATATGCTTTATTTCAAATCACAAGATGTCTGAACATGTTAGTCATTTCTTTCTCAGTAAATGTTATTAGTTACCAACTTACCTTGGAGAAAATTAATCTCAAAATTCCACCAAGGTCACTGCCTATAGGCTTGTCCCCCAAAAACAGATCAAGGAAATGAACACCAATAGTATGTATTGTGTTCTTACTACATGCCAGAAACTTTTTTCAGATTTACTGAGGTATAATTTACGTATGTTGGGAAACAATTCTTCACAGGGCTGTCTTTTCTGAATGAGTTGCAAGCAGAGGTACTGACTACCTTTTGCTGTAGACTATATTTTCAAGGATAGCTATGTAGCAAACAACCTTGAAATACAAAGACAATGTTTCCCTCTGGAGCAAAAGACAGGCACACTTACTGTCCAGGATAATAACATCTTTCTAGAGCACAGAGCTGGCACTCTACTGCTCATTACAAAAGATTTGGGTTCCCTAAACTCAGAGCTTCTCTCCAATAACAAAGCTCTCTGTGTGTAAGTATTACCAAAGGACCAGGACACCAGCACAAATGCTGATACTTTGGCTACTGCTATTACTCAGAGTAATCAACTGTCCTTCATCTCTTCCACATGAGTCTTGTGCCTTCTATCAACACCCATGAAAATGGGGCAGAGTAACTTACTAGCTTGCAAGTACAGTAAGGTCTCAAACCATCATGATGCTAGGCAGTTTTGGCAACAAGGATGGGAGGTGACTGGGCCATGGCTTTCTAGAAGAGAAGATAAAGACCCCCAAGGGCAGCATTCTTGAAAATAAGAAGACATCCTAGGATCAAAGTTAATTTGGTGGGTGGTGAGAAGGTGGGAATAAAGATCCCCACTGTCCTACTTGTTAGTGAACAGGAGTTGAATTAATGTTTAAAAACTGAGCAGTGAGAAGTGGGACTGAAATCAGCCACCCAAAGGGTGAACTGGTTCTTCATTCTCCTCTGGGTTGGCGGAGGAAGGGATGTGTCTCCAGGTGAAAGGCAAGGCGGCTGTGATTGCTCAGCCAAAGAATTCCTGAAGCTAAGATAGACTGACAGTTTTATATAAACCAGAAGTATTAGAAGGTCTTTTGGTTGAACTGTGAGGAAGTGACCAAAGTGACTGATTACTGGTACAGAGTTGCTCTCTCCCTCTGTGCCCCGCTCTCCATCCCTCCCTACCTGCACCTCCAAACTCCTCTGCTTTACAGAGGAAAATGATAAGGAATGGGGCTGAGATCGCCCTGACCCCAAAGCGGGACTGAAGGCTCTCTGTGGCTGCCCAGGGAACTTTGGAGGGAGATTCAAAGTTTTAGGGCTCTCTCAGATACAAGCACCAAGTCATCCCCACCCTATCTGGTCCCATGGAGGGAGGGCACATCCAGATTCAGGTAACAGGGCTTGGGCAGGATTTACAGAGGGAAAAGGAAATGAATGTGACCTGTCCTCTTGTTGTCTCTACAACTTGATGTACAGTAAGAACTGATGTGTTACGTGGCTGTACTTCCTCATCTTGTCAGTGCCAGAGGGGATTCTCACAACAGGAAAGGCTGCATGTAGAAAAGTGCTAGTACCTTTGGGGCCCCACAACCCTATGACCATTTTGGGTTACAAGTCTCTGTGACATGTGACTTTACTGACTGGAGCTTCTGACAAAGGGAGGGAGCCTCCATCCACCTGGAGGTGCGCCTGGAGTTCTGACACAGCCATCAAGCACACCCTTTGATGGAGCAGCTATAACCTTGCCACTGGGCTCTTATGGAAACAGAATGCCTGACTCATGGAGGCCTCATGAATGCCCAGAGTGCTATTCTCACTCTAAGGCGGGTCAACTCATGCTCAGTGACTAATAATGTGAAGAGTCAACAAAAAATGTGTATTTGAGAATATATCTGACTTTCCCTTAGCCCTGAGCAGCATCTCAACTGTAAAGAAAAAGTGGTAGCAAACCCTTTGGGGGACACATTTATCCCCTCCTTTACCACTGGAAGCAAAGTTACTGGCTCAGTGAAGCCGACACCCAGTAAATCATCAAATCTCAGAGATTTAACATCACCCCTCCATTGTCAATACTCAAGTCCTCATTACTAGCAATTCCTGGACTATAGCACCAGCCTCTTAACTTGCCTACCTGTATTCTACTTTACTTCACCTTTGATCCATCCTCCAAAAGCTGTCAGAACAACCTTTTGAAAAGACACTTGCAAAGCCTATAATGGTTTCCCCACAGCGTTCACTCCAAACCGACCTGAATCTGTTGACAGGACTCAAGCAGCCAGCTTCACACCTGACTTAGAGTCTACCTTTCCCATGCCTCCTTTACAGCCCACGTTGACTGCAATACACACACAGCACCCATTTCTAAAACGTACATGACCTCTCGTGTCTCCAGGCTTTGGCTCTCCCTCTTCCTTCACCAGTGCATTCCCCCGGCCACCTGACCAACTTCTGATCCACTCTCAGGTTTTAGTTTTGATGGTATTACAACATGGGCTTTTACACTGACTCATAAGATTAAGCACTGAATTCACACTGTCTAGTTTTCTCTATCTTCTATTCTACTGTAAAGAGGGACCACTAACATTTTACTCACTGTTATATAACTCTGCTTATGCGCTCAATAACTATTTGGGTGATAAATACCAATCATATACCGAGTATTGTGACAAAGAAATTGATGATCAAAAGCAAAAAAAAAAAAAATTAGTGATCATTCAACTCAGAAATACCATTTTAATAAAATAATATTCTGCTTCCTCTATCATACTGCATTGAAATTAGTAAAAGAATTTCCTAAGAGCATTGTGAGGCACATAGCAGAGGCATTATTATTCCTATCTTAGAGATAAGCTGAGAATCTTCCCACTATTGGACAAAAGCAAATCAGGGCTTAAATGCAATGTTTTTGTACATACATACTCAAATTTTGCAAGGACTAGAATCTCTCCATAAGAGTACAAGTCAACAAACTACAAAAGTCCACTTCAAGACCTAGTAAATCTTAAGATTTCATTTAAATTAGTGCCTTCAATTCTCTACTACCTTCAGAGAAATGGCATAAATAGTCCCCAAATAATAATATCTGAGAATGTCATAATTTTTTCTGAAATCGTTGGACCTAAATTAGTAGTCAGTGTAATTATCTGAGAACATGCCAATTTATAATTACAAGAAGTATTCTAGACACAGTGCCAGTGTCTGCATGAGTCTAGATTTAAGACAAACAAATATAATGCATCAACTAGAATACATCAAGTAGAGATTACGTGCCTGACAGAAAATAACTGTACAAGACTGAAAACTTCACAGTGTTGCATGGTACCACTGAACATTATGTTTTGAAAATAAAATAAACAGCTACAAAAATATACGTTTGCATTAGGTCTTCTAATGAAACAAAATTACCCAAAGTCTTTGAAAACAGCCATTCTCACCCAGGGTACCACTCTCAGGACGTAGGATGTGTCACAAGAAAGATGTATATTTAAAAAAATCAAATTCTAAGAATGATTTTCCTGTTTAAAGAGTACAAATGTCACTCATTTGCATTCCAATTACTCACATGAGTGGGAGAGGGGTGAAGCTATAGCTAGTAAGCAGGAAATGATAACCCTGCATATGCTCACAAGAGTGCTGAACAAGTGACATTATCCATCCTGTGTGCCAGTTGAAAAAATTCTGAGATTTGCTGTTTTAAGTATGCCTTCTAATTATATAATATTAAATATAGGACCTCAAATTAGTACTCTAAAACAGAATTTTAGTAAAGACTACAAGTCATAGAGGCCTGGGTTTAAAGGTCAGCCTTCCTCATCCTACTTGGGAGTGTACCTGGACATGTTACCCAAGCTGTCTGAGCGTTCCTTTCCTAATGGTAATTAGGAATTAACTAGGAATTAATTGATACCTTACAGACTTGTCATAAAACTAACTTAATGTATACAAAGAACTTGGCACATAGAAGGTGCTCCTTACTACAGCATAATTAAGAGCCAAGACCCAGTTCTATCACTCAGTAGCTCTGTCATTTTAGTTTAGCATCAGTTTCCTAGTCTGTGAGATGGGACTATTAATGCCCACCTAAAAAGGCTGTTTAAAGATTAAACATCTTAGAACTACCAGGCAAGTAGTAAAAACTATGTAAGTGTTAGATACTCTAACATCATCAGGACCACCAGTGAAATATTAAGTAACCACTATTACATCATTGGATTATGCCTTCCATTTCTGCTATATAAAATATTCCTTGAAAAATTACCCTACTTTAGTGAACTGATCATAATATAGGATGAGCTCACACAACCAAGAATTTTTATGCTGACTTTTAGAAACTTCAAATGTACAAGAAATTATCTGAATTAACTATTGTTCATGAATTCTGACAAAATACATATATCAAATATCCATTCAAAGTGAACAAATCCATTCAAGAACTAAAGCATAACACAAAAGACATGTCTATTGTACTTTCTCCCCCCAAATCTCAAAGTTTAAATAATCAAATTTAACAATCCTAAAAATACACGAGCTACTTGAGAAAACTGCAGCTGAGAGCAACCAACATCTTTCTCCAAAACTTTTGCCACATGATTACAAAATGATGTTACAGTAAAATACTCTGACCTTGCCATTCATTCAGTTATCCAAAACATTTATTAAGTATCCACTGTGTAACAGGCAGCAGCACTATGCTAAACACTGGAGTAGTCACTGAGAAGAGACCAAAAATAATAGTGGGCATGCCACTAACAATAGATTTCCAAATATTACCATTTTATTTTCCTTAAACAGTGAAAGAGCAAATAACAGGCTCTAGCAGTTGAGTGCATCAATACCTAATGAGGTTAAATAACCTCACAGAGTGTCGAACCAGTATTTTCCCCAAGGAGACTAGGAGCAAAAATGAAAGAAGCATCCCTCTAGACTCTTCAATTACTTACTAAGTAAAGGTAAGTGACCATTTCAAATATGAGTCAAATAATCTCAAGAGTGACAGTGCTTAATATATAATTTTTAATCCATTTTTAGGGAAAGTTTAGAGAAATGAACTTTAACTTTATGTTAAATGTCACCTGTAAGTCAGAAATAAACTGCCTTCACTTAGTTGTATTCAGCATTTGAAATTACATTTTTGCTGGGGCAACCAGAATCAACTAATTGATCACGCTTTCCTTTGATCAATCAGGAGAGAAAAATCTAGCCTCTGTTCAATTACCAAGTAATCTGGAGTTCATACTATATATCCTATATTTTACAAAGCAAGAGTTTCCTCTAACGCAGCTACATAAGTTTTAAGACATTTTTAAAAATATTATCTAGCAAAACTGCTCTGCCAAAACAATGCAATCTTGACTATGAGTTAAGAAATCTTACTGCTAGAACTGTCACCCAAAACCTAAACGGGGACAAACAGCCAAGTGTCAGTTTAACACCTCACTTCCCAGAAAAATGCTATTAATACTGCTGGCAAGTGTACAATAGCAATTATGCAATTGTACCATATTAATATGCAGGTAGATGTACCTCAGGACTAAGAACCTTCCTTGAAGTTCATTATTATGGACTAAGAATGTCACATTAAAAAAAGTGCTATCACCTCATTTTATGAATGCTGACCAGGCAGTTTTAGTTAACTGCAACCCTTCACAAACAGACTATCAAATAAGCCCCAATTATCAAGTTGTGCTGGACACAAAGTTTCTGTTTCTATTATTAAATACAATTAAAATATTAAAAGGATCAGTGCATTTTTCTTGAGGTACATTAGTCTAAAGTGATTTGCAGTGAAGTCCCCAAACACCCGAGTTAAATTCCTTTAGCTACATACAAATCTCCTCTGAAATGTCAGTCTGACAAGCTGCAACACTATAAAAACACAAAACTGACGACGTACGTCTTCCACATAAAGATTAAGGAATAAAAAATGGCAAACAATAAATGTGCGGGGATGGAGGGGAGTGCAAACAAATTTCAAAAATCTCTGTCTTATCCAGAGCGGCACTTTGTGGCACTGCAAGAATTCAGGCACTTCATCAATATTCTGCCCACCAGGAGACACTCAGTAACTACTGCTGACAGAGGAGAGGAGATGTCTCACCAACAAACGGTATTAACAGGTAATGTTGCAAAACAAGCAGGGAACCGAGCGAGGAGGAATGTGGAGGAGTACAGGGAGTAACACTCTTCTGCCAAATTTTCCGTTCAGAGAAAATTACTGCACCACAAATCCTCACTCCCCCAGGAAAAAAAAAGAGAAGATACTTGGTATGGCACAGAGCAGCCATATCTCTACCTCTCCCTCTCGCACACACACACACAGCAACTGCCACTTTCACTAGTTTTGACAGTCACAGAGTTAGGTAATTATAGTAGAAACTGTGTGTTTTGGAAACACACTCAGACCACACCCTGGGACTGAGCGTCGGGACTTTAAATTTAAGCTCGGAATGCAGAGGTCAACGTAGTCTAACCGCACAGGTGGAAGGAGGGGGTCGGCCCCTGAAGACACCAACTTCAACGCGGGGCACCAGGAGGGCTGGGTGTCGCGGCGAGGCGTGGTGGAGTCCGAGGGAGAAGGGGGTGTGGACCGGGGAAGGAGCACCAGCAGCGAGAGGGAGGAGAGGCAGCCGCGAGGAGGAACGCGAGCTGGGGGCAGGGGGCGGCCGCTGACGCGGGCGGCGAGAGGGGCGAGCCGCGGAGCCCGGAGTCCCGGGCGGCGGGAGGGGACAGCGAGCACGCGCGCGGAGGTGCGAGGGGAAGGAAGGGGCGGAAGGAAGGAAGATCCGAATGAATGAGCGCGGGGGAAGGCCGGGACCGCGGGGGGAAGAGGCGGGGAGCCGGCGCGGGCGCCCGCGGAGGGGCAGCCGCAGCGCCGGCGGTGGGCCCACGGCGCCCGGGCACGAGGGAGCGCCGCACCGCCGCGGGCCCCGCCGCCCCCGCCTCTCCGCCAAAATGGGGTCGAAGCGCAGGCGGGCGAGGGTGTGCGGGAACAGCGCAAAATGGTAACGAGACATCACTCACCCTCCGCTCGAGCCTCCAGGCTCTCTCAGCCCCGCTCCTCCGCCCTCTTCGAGCCGCGGCGGCGGCTCCTCAGCGGCGCTAGGGGGAGCCCCGGGCCCGGAGCGGGGCGGCGGCGGCGGCCGGACCGGGAGCCCCTCCGCACCTGCCCCTGTGGCGGAGCCGCGACGAGCCCAGCGGCGGTGGCGACGGCGGCTCCGATCAGGGAGGGCAAATGACCCGGATGTACAGGGTAACAGCGAGGCGGGGGAGGGGGGAATGCCAGGAAGTGAAGGCGCCGCGGACCTGTCCGGCCTTGCGCATGCGTCGAGAGCCCGCCCCGCAAGGTAAATTCTTCCCCGCCCCCTCCTCCCCCGCCCCTCAAGAAGAGGGCGGGGCGACGCTGGAGACAGGTGGTCGGCGGGCCGAGAAGAGGAAGGGGGCGCGGCCACCGCCTCCTTGCCGCCGCCCTCCTTAAAGGGGCAGCACCTACGGGCGGAGACGGTATCTGGGTGGGTCTGGGTCTTGCAGCCTTCTTATTTTACAGATAGAAAACTGAGGTTCAGAGGGGGCGATGACCTGCCTCAGGTCAGCGAGCTCGGAAATGGCAGGAACTGGAACTCGGGACCAGCAGACCAGGGCTCTTCGTACTGAGCCCAGCGAAGATGCCGCATCCCAATCCCCAAACGCCCCACTCCCAAGCCTGGAATGGCTGGGGTGGTGGGCTCAAGTGCTGACCCTCGCTCACTCTCCCAGGCAAGGCAGATGCGCTTGGCAGGATCCCCAGAGCCCAGAGGTGCACGTTATCGCCTGCGATGGAATCGTGGACGCCCTTGGGAGGTGTTAAATGATCAGTCTGAGAACAGAAATCAGGCGTCACTTGAGACTTCCACCATGCCACACATATCTCCTTTCAGATAAATGAGGTTTTGTTCTGGAGGGTCTACTCTGCGCAAAAAATGTCTGATGGACAGCAAATTTGGAAGTGGCAGAGGTCATAGCTTCTTCATTTTCCTCTAATTCCCTTTTCACTCTTCTTACATAATTGTTTTCTCTTTACAAACACAAACAGAACATTCTATTTAGCTAGTTTATCCTAATCCTGTAATGAAACTCAGATTTTTTTTCCATTAACACTACTATAAATGATTACAATATTACCTCTTCTAGGAGTATTTTCAGTTTGACTGCTGAGCAGATCACTACTATGGTTCTGAATATTTTGGGGTCAAGGGCCCTACTAAAAATCTCATAAAACTATTGGCTTTTCTCCCCAGGCAAATGTACATATGCACACAAATTTGCAAAAAATTTCAGGGGATATATGGATCCAGGAAGCCTATCAATGAAACACTGATTATGAACCCTTGTTCCAATCAAACTGCATACGAGGAAATATTAATATCTGAGCCTTACTATACATGGCCAAGAAATCACTCCTTGCCCCAAATACAGAAGGGCGGCCCTTACCTTATTTAGCATTTTGTCTTTCTCTCAGTTTACATGGAGACCAAATGGCATTGGCGATACCACCAGAAATGTGTTAAGAGAGTCATGGAGAGAATAGGTGGCTTTTTCAAAGCCACACTAAGGGCCTCAGACCTTTACTCTAATATTTTAGGGTATTTTTGGGATGGTTGGGGATTCTATATTATATCTATTATAATATTCATCAATTTCAATTACACTAAGGCAGCTGATATTTATATTGCAAACACTGATACTGATAGAACAGTCTTCACAATCCAAGAACTTTGGTCCATTTGCCTGACTCATTGACACTCTTACACAACCCTGATCCATGTGGAGCCACTGTCCTCAGTTTGAACCAGAGGAAGAGTTCACACACGTGCCCAGTCCCATGAGCTCTGAATAACTCCACACCTCTAACCTAATCTCCCACCAAAAGCAGGAACCTCTTCCGTAGTATCCTCCACACATCAGCATCTAGTTTAGCCCGAGTATCTCCAATTATGGGAAGTTCATTATTGCAGGTGTCAACTTCCTATAATTGTGAGGAACCTGTTCTTTCACAGTGAGCAGAACTCTGATGCCTAACAATTTTCATTCGTGGGTCCTAATTTTATCTCTTGGGAGTAATTCAGTCATGATGCTGGCCTCAAGGGGAGCTTATATTCCAAGGAAGGAAACAAGTCCATTGATGAGTGAAAACAGTACAATAGGAGGAGCCCTACAAGGAGTCCCCTTCTGAGGCACCCTTCCCCTTCTCAGCCCTAGACCTGTTCTTGGCCTAGGGAAGAACTCACGAGTAATCTCCACCTCTCCCCCATGTCAGATGTGCTGAAAGACGGACAGAAAACAAGACCCTGAGCAAATGCAACCACATTTCAGCTGAGGTCAAAGCTTTGAAAGCTCTATGTTGAAAAAACAAGGATGCAAAGAAGGATGCTTGCATAAGAGCACTAGGCTCTCAACGATGAGATGATTTAATCATTGCGGTTTGCTGGCGCTTTTTTTTTTTTTTTTTTTTTTTGAGTCCTTACTATGTGCCAGGCACTGTACTAAGCCCTTGACTTGCATTTCCTCTTTTTCTTTTTACAACCACCCTATAGGTACTATTTATAGCCACTCTATATGGTACTATTAGCATGTCCATTTTATAAAAGAGGAAACCAAGGCTCAGTATGAGACATATCTAGGATATAAACCCAATCTGTCAACTTCACAGTTTGTGTTTCTCCATCTACATGAATTTAACTCTGCTTCTGTAAGCTTCAGAAGCTCCAGATGCTTTCTTTAAATGCTGTTCTCCTTAAATTTTTTATTTATTACTAAATCAACTTTAAAATATGATGAAGAATAAATTGTTTCACTCCATCATTGATTCATTCAACAAACAGACATTTTTGTTCCCCAACTATACCCTAAGTACCATGCTAAGGGTCTAGAGTGGAGGACAGTAAGACGTGTGGTCCCTGCCCTGGAGAGGCTCAGAATTTAGTGACAGGAAGAGCTCTAACCTCACAATTACAACACAGCATGGTTCGTTGCAGTTTAGGAGGGAGGAAGAACCAATTCTCCCTGCAACAGCTGTGAAGGCTTCAGAGAGGATGAGCTTGGTCTTCGAGAGATGACAGAAGGGCAGAGAAGAAAAGACATATGGGCAGAGGAGGGAAAGTTTATGACATGCCGGGGGTCAGACTGGGGTGGTGACATTGCAAAGGACTTCCTCAGCATGCTAAGGAGTCTGAACTTACCTCCTGGTGGCACCAACAAGTAAACAGATGCTTCTATGCTAAGTAACAAAACCAGCTGTAGAACAAGGTCAGTCTGATCCCAGTGGCCAATATGGATTACAGTGGGACAGCGAATGGAGGTCAGCACACCAGTGAAGCTGTTGTGGGATCCAGGCAAGAGATAATGAGAACCTGGTCTAGCAAATGGGCAGTGGAGAGCAAGAGCAGGCACCAGAATTAAACAGCTGAACGAAGTAGAATCTACAGGAATTTGTGACGAGCTGAATCTGGGGGAAGAAGAAATAGGAAGTGTGCGGCATGACCCTGAGGTTCCTAGCTTAGCAGACTATTCGGATGGTGCCACCATCCAATCCCAAGACCTTTACCCAGGTTTCATTCCTTCTCTTCCAGCCTTTATCCGTGTAAATGCACATCGCTTCATTTGGAATCTTCAGATATGTGCAACTATTTCCCAACACGTTTTCATACGTCTACAGTCATTTATCATGTTACTTGCTGCAGAATATTTCATCATGTTGAAATAGCTCCATTTTCTTCAGTTGCTGAAGGTCCACACCCTCATGCCTGGTTTACTCTAGACTCATTCGACTCTGGGTATTTTGCAATGGGTGAGTTGAGCGAGGAAAGAGAGCCTTCAGGGGAAGGGTAATGGAAAAGTGTGGCCCAGGGGGCTGGCAAAGCTGCAACTCTCGTGGGAAAGGTTTGGGCAACTACTGAATGCAGAAACTGCAGAGCTGTGGAAAAGAACCTACCAACCACGGGAATCCTGATGTCTAATTCTCTGTGGAAGCTAGTGGTCCAGGTCCAGCCCCTCTGATCCATTCCTTCATTGATTCACTCACTCAGCAATGCATTCTCGTGAAGCCAAGGGCAACAGAACAGAGCTAAAACCACGGTTTTAGCTCTGGGGTTAGCCCAGCCACAGTTTTGAAACTTGTTCCACAGCTTACACAAGTTATTCAGCCTCTCAGAGTCTCAGTTCCCCCCAACTCCCCACCCCACCCCCCACTCCCGGTTAAGATAAGACTACTAAAATACTTGGGACAGAACTAGCACACGTGAAGTTCAATAATCATTTTCAGTCTTGGTTCTTTCCCTAAGCTTCCTTAACTCCCACCATTTCCTTGAGTATCTGAGCAAACCCACCAGGCAACAATAACTGAATCTGCCAGACTGAACCAGGGCCACTCACTTGATCTATGGAACCTTCCATTTCGCATCTTGAAATGGGCATAAGAACCTACTGCACAGGACTGCTGCTGTCATATACACTGTACAGGAAAATACCTTCAAAACCCCAAAGCACTATGCCATCATTGACCATATTATTGCTGTAAAAACATCGTTGTCCTCTTGGTTTCTCCCCATTAAAAAAAAAAAAAAAAAGAATGACCTCAGCATAAAAGTCCTGGATTGTAATTACTAGGTCAAAGGATCTGAACATTGTTATGGATCTTGATTTGTATTGCCCAATGGCCCTTAGAACTCCGAATAGTGAATAGTTACTGCCATCGTTAACTCAAATACAGTATTTAATAGGTTTAAGCACCTAGAATGTAGTTTTGTTGCCTCTGTGCCCAGTCTTAGCCTCAATCTAACATTCAGGGACTTCCGTCAGTTACTTCCCTCCTCCCCTTCACGGAATGAACGAATACAGTATCCTTGAGGAAAGAGGCACCTTCCCCAACATTTCCTCCCAGCCAGGGTTCACGGTTAAGGACTGACTCCAGGGTTATGCCTTACGGATGAGCATCCAGTTGGTGAGTTGAATACACGCCCAAGAGGACAGGGGAAGGAGGCCTGGGAGTCCCGCACTGAAAGATGGCCTCAAGAGCTGCTATTCAAAAAGAACCAAAGTACAAAGCCAACACAGTCCTGTCATTTAGCAAAACATTAACCAATCTCTCTGGAGCCACAATAACGTTCTGATGGCCATACTTCCCCAGAGTGACAAGTGCCATCGGTGAGCCTCCATTCCATTTCCAAAGGTGACACATTTCTCACAAGTGGGCAGCCTGTTCACCAGCCGTCTGAGTGACCCGCAGGAAGAAAGTATGCTCACACGACCTCACATGGGCTGGTCCTTCCCCGAACCTCGAGTCCACCTCCCAGCATCTCCACGTGACTGTCTCTTGGCCTCTGGGTTCAAGGGTCACCTCCCCATCACCATTTCTAAAGTCAGACGCCCAGCTCCCTTCAGTCATCGCCTTGTATGTCTCTGGCTTTTCTCCTTCATGACATTTATCACAACCTGTCATTATTTTTAGTTTTAGCTTTTAAATGTTTTCACTAAAAAAAAAAAAAAAAAAAAAAAAAAAAAAAAAAAAAAAAAAAAAAAAAAAAAAAAAAAAAAAAAAAAAAAAAAAAAAAAAAAAAAAAAAAAAAAAAAAAAAAAAAAAAAAAAAAAAAAAAAAAAAAAAAAAAAAAAAAAAGCCCGTCATTAAAACACAGGTCTGCAGGAAACAGACCTCACACTGGAGGGTGAACATATAATGCAACAAATAGATGGTACATTGTAGAATTACACACCTGGAACCTAATCCTTGCTAACCAATTTCACCCCAATAAGTCTAACAATTAAAAAATGTATTTAAAAAAACAAAACAAAACAAAAAAACACATCAGGTCTGTGAAGGCAGGGGCCAGGGCTATCTTGCCTACTTCAACACCTGTGCCCACCCACTTCCTAGGAGACCCTCAATACTTACATGGAATGGTTTCTTAAAAAAAGGAGTTTCCTGGTCCCTATACCTTTTAACTAGATTATAGGAATAATACGTGCTAATTGTGAGGAAAAAATTTGAAAATACAGATAAGCAAAAGTAAGAAAATGTAAATGCTCATGATCCAAACTCCCACACCACGTGGCTACCCTACCAATGGTTTTTCTATGTCTCTATCTATTATATATCAGGATAATGCAGATATTTCTATAAAACTGGTTCATATACTGAATTGTAATCTGCTGGGTTTCATTTCACAATCTACATTAATCACCCTGTCTTAATAAAGGTATTTCAACTACCTGTTGTTAAAGGCTCCAGTAGACTCTCTGCTAAGCAGAACTCAAGCAACCAGCAGTCTCAAGCAACTGGCCAAAAAAATTGAAGGAAAAATACTCCATTTACCCAGCATGGGTGCCAGTTAACTGAGAGTCTACTTATATTTATCCAGCATCTACCAATGGGTGTTGGTTAACTGAGAATCTACTGTATTTAATACTTTGCTATGTTGCTGTACCATAAACTATTTAATGAATTTTTTAATGTTAAGCGAAAGGGGAGGTTTTTTCAATGTCAGTAACGGTAAAATGTTTTAATACAGCACTTCCCTCTTGACAAGCTTCCCATTTTTTCCCTGAGTGTTTGTATTGCTTTAGAGCTATATTTCTACAGAACTGTACTCCCCACCGCCCATTCACCACCTGGAGTTATTAGAGTCCCCAAAGAAAAGCAAAAAAAGAGAGAGAGAGAGAGAGAAGCAAAATCGTTTGCAGCCGGGAAAGCTGAAGTATGACGAAGCCAGGACGATGCCTAGGAGTTCAATTTGGGCATCTGCTGTTGATACAGGCGACCAAAATAAAGATCGTGCTTTCTTGCCAAGATTCTAGTGGTAGAAAGAGGGAAAGACTTTGCGCATGCCTTTGCTTTTCCCTCCCAAGCCCTGCCCTGAGGCAAGATTTTTCATGAGAGATAAAGCTGCTACGGGGTTTTCCAAGTTGTAAGCCAGGGGTGTCCAATCTTTTGGCTTCCCTCTACCACAGTGGGAGAAGAATTGCCTTGGGCCACACATAAAATACACTTAACGTTAACAATAGCTGATGAGCTTAAAAAAAAAAAAAAAGAAAAGGTCTGTACATAATTTTCGTAACGTTTTAAGAAAGTTTAGGAATTTGCGTTGGGCTGCATTCAAAGCCATTGTGGGCTGCAAACAAGCCCATAGGCCTCGGGTTGGACAAGCTCCTAGCGGTCGGCAGCCTGAAGCCCATCGCCCCAGTGAGTGACCAGCCAGCTGCAGAAGAGTCCAGGAGGGCACGCTCAGGACATACTGCCCCTTTCCATAAATAGCTCTTTCAGCTCATTAGCATAAAGGGCTACCCACCTGGCATTTTCAGCAGGGGCAGCCACCCTCCTCCCCCTCCCAGGCAAGGGCCTCCCCAGGCCTACCTGGAGATGCAGGCAGGAAGAGCAGGACTGCTCAGTGTTCCAGGGCGCGCACTGCCTGTGCCCACCTGGCCACCCTGCGTCAATACGTGTGACTTCAGGGACAAGAGATGCCTATGTGCACAGGCAGCGGCCTCACCTGAAGGAGGGAACTTGGAGCAAACCAGTTCAGATCCCCTGCTGTTAGATATCTCAGGACCCTGTGCTAGGGCACATCACTGTAATTGTACGGCGATTTTGGTACATGCTTAAACTCTGTGAGTTCCATGAGGGCACAGGCCATGCTGGTTTGTCACCCCTGAATCCCCAGTGCTAGCACAGAGCCTGGCACTGTGCCTGGCACAAGGTATGTACTCCAACAGTTGCAGCTGCTTGAAGAGGTGGCATCAGTCCAGCTTGAGTTAACCCAGGCTGAGGGCCTTACCCGACTCTGAAGCCCCAACGTGGCAACAGCCCTGGAACCAGGGAATCAGACCAGCAGGATGGGGAGGTGAGATTTAAATCCAAAGAAGCCAAAATGCTTAGGTCACTAGCTGCGTGATCCCCATAGTTGAAATACACAACTTTACATAGAATACTGGGGTTGTCAAATACAAGCTAAAAGTACGAAAAGAGTTTTTACATTCACATAGTTTTGAGTTTAGGGGCTGCAGAAGAAAAGATATGGTATTAGGTTAAAAAAAAAAAAAAAAAAAAGGAAGAAAAGAAAAGAAAAACACTTTTCCAAAAGAGAACCAATATGGTCCAAGTTTAGAAGAAGCTTAACTGGTTCAGCTGGCTTCCTCTGGAAGTCCTGGTGCGGATTTCCTGTTAGAACACAGGCTCCATGAGAAAGCTTCCCTCCCTCAGTTTTAATGTGCAGAGGAAGGCAGAGAGGAGAATGCCACCTGGGCCAAGCTCTGGCCTTGTCTGAACCCACAGACTTAAAGAAAAGATCCGTGGTGTCCATTTCAGCATTCAGGAGCACTGTTACACACAGGCCACTTGCATTGATGAGGGCCTGCATCGGAGTTTCTGAATGAACTACTTAATTTTAGACGTAGAAGGAACCTTGGAATTCACCTTCAATCCAATATTTTATGCTTAAGAAAATGAAGGACACAAGACAGGTCCAGAGGGGGCTCGCAGGGGCACATCCCCCCAGCCCTGGCCTCTGGGCCCAGAGTAAGGGTCACAGGGGTTCCCGTCTACACTGTGAAAGAAGTGCTGAGTTCATTTCCAAATGTTAGTCCAGATCATTGAGGTGTCAACCATGTTGTAAAAAAATATCTTCTAATGAACAGTGTGTACCATTTGGTATGGCCTCCGGTGTGACCTTTCAGGTACAGGTCAATTAAAGCATGGTGTCTAGTGGCCGTCCATCACACACAAATCTTTTCCAAAGTCAAAAACAATGTTAGGAGACACGTGTGGCAAACGATGAACAAACAGGTGGAGAAGCAGGTTTCATGGAGCTTTTCAATCACCCACGGGGAATGGCTTCTCTCTTGGTGGTAATACTGAAATGATCACGGAGTCCCTATAAATACGATTTCCCGCTGTTGTGCCTTTGCCCGTGCTGTCCTGCTACACACACCCTTCCTGACACTCTCCTACCTCCCCCCAACCCTCCGGTCAGGGCGCTCTATGGATGCTGCATAAGCATTTCAACATTACTTAGTTCCTGTTTTTAACCTTATCATAAACACACAGTCCTCCTTACGCCTGAAAGTCCTTCTAGAATGTGTCCAAAAGACTGGCCAATGGTATGAGGTTTGTACCCGATTGAGAAAAGCGCTACAGAAACACAAGGCAATGTTTTATTAATCGATTTACCCTGATTCCTTGAAACACACAGAGTGATTCTGATGGATGAATCAACCAGCCCAAGATTAATAGCCCGTTTCTCTTTCCAAGCCACAAGCCAACACAAACTCTCCCTCAATTTATAATTTTGCAAAACGTGCTTTTGCAGGTCGACTCCTGAGTCCACTGTGGTGACTACCAGGATGGATGCATCCGTCAGGGTGAGCCAGGTTACGCTACGGTAACAAACAACGCTGAAATCTCAGCCCCGATGACGACCACCACGGTCATGCCGGGGTCAAAACGAGGAGCCCCACAGCTCCATCTTTTGGAACTTTACCTGACAACCTGGATGAAACGACTCTGTAGCTGTCGTCAGGTTAAAAGATATGAGCCTTCTTTTCCTTCAGTCACCCAGAGAGCTGCCCTGCAAGGCTGCCGTGCGGATGAGACATGACTACATCCATTAAACACCCAGGATGCCACCTGGCAGACAGGAAGCCGTTGTAAAGGGTAGCGATGGCTAGTACCACTGTCATTACTGCTATCCCTGCTCCTCTTCAAAAAGTAATGATAACATTCTTATAAATCTCATAGACCAGCGGTTCCTGATCTTGCTTGCATACTGGAATCACCTGTTGAGCTTAAAAACTACCAGTACTTGTGACTTGTGTCCTACCCCTAGAGTTGGTGAATTAATTCATCTGGTGTGTAGCCCAAGCTTTGGAATTTTCAAAAGATCCCAAGTGATACTAATGTGCAGACAAGTTTGAGAACTACAGCCATTGAGGCAGCAGAATTCATATCAATATATACATATATCTGCATGCATCCATGCATCCATGCACATATGCACACAGCAGGCCGGCTCCCAGATTCCATGAATCCTGCCACCTCCATGTCGATGGTGGTCACATCAGTTAGGGTCAGTTAGGTTATGCTGTGGTGGCAAAGAACCCCTAAATCTCAGGCCTAATAACCACAGTGTTGACCCTCTAGACTAGAGTCAACAAGATAAGCCCAGGAACCCCTTTTCCTGGTCTTTACCTGACACTGAAGCCTATGAGGTCTGACAATTGAATTCGCGAACTCATCCTAGAAAAAGTGCCACCTACCTCAGTGCTGAGTATCACTACGGTCACCTTCGAAGTCCTCCCCTTGGGACGCTGGGCACAGATGCCAGCGCCTAGTCCAGTGCTGCCAACGTAAGCACACAGTGGCAAGTTTGCAAACTTAATTGTCAGATTTTGGGCACAATGACAGCTCTGACAGCCATTTCAGAAGAGTTCCTAAATTGCTTTGAAGGGTGGACTAGGCGCTGGCGTGGGTGCACAGCTTCCCAAGGGGAGGACTTGGAAGGTGACCGTAGTGATACTCAGCACTGATGTCGGTAGCACTTTTTCTACAATGAGTTCGTGAAATAATGGCTCGTTACCCTCAGGCCTTTCTCGTTTCCTCTTTACTTTTACTTCACACCTTTTCTGAAGTCCGGTTTAACAAGTTGGCCAGGCCCAGGATAAATCAGATCAAACACTTATGCTGGTGTGGACAGACTGGAAGCTATCTGATTAGAGGAGGGCCACTGAAGGCTATTAGCAATTAAGACTATATTTGTTCAACTCTTGATCCCCGAGACCCAAATCATAGCGGACAACTTAGTGCCAATTTGGATAGGTACATTCATTATCATCAGTCATAACCTGAAAAAAAGGCAAAAGGAAAGCAGACACAAGAACTCAGAAAGCACAGCATCTAAGTTGAAAACCTTATATGTCAACTTGTCACCACCCACCGTTCTGATTTCCCCATTTTTGTAAATTTCTCCCAGGATGAAATTCCATCTGCCAGGGGAAAGTAATGAGGTCAGGAGAACTACGAACAAACGCGTGCTCTGTCACCTGCCGCCAGCAAAGTGCAAGGTATGCACTTTGGGTACAAGGGACAGTATGACCACAGACATTTGCTACCAGCACTCAAATGACTTTTAGCAAATTATCTCCCGCTCTGTTGGAGATTCCATCTCTGTGGTGTCTGGAGAAAACCAGAAAATCCAGCTTGTTTGCCCTTGTTTGGGCAGTTGAATCTAGAAATCATACTGACTTTCCATAAACACTTAACCGAAAAATGTATTCTGTAGTTTTTGAAACATGCAAATTCACTTGGGCCCAAGGGAAAGAAGCTTTGTGTACGATTACATAATCCTTACTCTCTGGCTTTAAAACTGAATGGCAGCCTCAGGCCGCAGAGTCCAAAAGAGAGAGAGATCATTTTCGTAAAATTATCTGAATGCAGCCATCTCTTCTGATGCACTGAGTGGACAACGGTTCTGCTTTTCTAGAAGTTCATTCAATTATCTGGTTGTTTACCTGTCCCTGGGAGAGGAGTTTTCCTCTCATGTAGGATTAAAGAAAAAAAATTTTTTAAGCAGGCAGGATTTCACTGGTGAACGCTTGAAATAAAAAGCAGTAACTCTGGAATGGTCTATTTGGTTCCCAAGCATCACAAAAAGGAGAGGAAGGAATGGGAGATCCACAGCCTCAGACACCTCAGTCTCCTTGCAGACCTGCACATCCCTAGAGACTTGTGACTGAACCGGTTACAGGTGACGTGGAAGTCAGCTCGACTGTCAGCTGCAGGCGGGCAGGGGCCTTGCCTCACTTACTGGTCTACCCCCAGCACCCAGCAAGCACCTAGTGAAATACTTCCCGAGGGCATGGACGGAGATGAGTGAGTGAATAAACAAAGAGTGATGGAACCAAGACTCTCAGAACAGAGCTGTGGTAAAACCCTATGGGGACACAAATGGGTTATGCAGCAGGTAAATCAAAGACCCAGAAATGAGAGAGGGTCTGAGCCTTGCAGATGTGGTCTGCATTCTGGCCCTAAAATTGTAGTGTCACAGCCCAGGACCTCAGGCAACTTCTTAAAACTCTCTGAGCCAGTGTCTTTCTCTGACAAACACAGTTATCAAGATTAAATTTTAAAAAATTTTAAATGCAGTTATACATAAGGAGAAAAGATTCAAAGAAAATATATACCAAAATATTAATATCAATGGTAAGATTATGGGAGGACTTTTTTTTTTCCTTTTTGGGGCGTTCCTGAATTTGCTATAATAAGCATAACTGGTTGCCTAATTGAAAATAAAAGTGGAGTGACGTCAATCAAAGTGTCTACCCCAGCACCTATGACATAAAGTAGGGACCTGGCAAATTTTCCATCTCTAGGAATGCTCTTCACACACCCGGAAGCAGCTCTTACATGTCCCCTGTGTCTCCTGTGTCTCGTTAAATATTTCAGCTTACTTAATGCCATCCTTATATGACTTGATTGCAAACCGCTCTTTCATCTCTGCTCTCTGCAAAGGCTCCATCTGTTAAAACCTACTCCGGGTATTGAATAACCAGCTCGCAGAATCAGCAGCATGCTCTCGCGTGCTCATTCATCTGTTAATTCATTCATCGAGTAAAGGCTGATTAAAAAACTAAGACTGGACACCCTGTCTTTTGCCTCCATCCTCGACATATACAAACCATTCCGAGATTTTCTTGGGGAACATCAGCCTTCCCTCATCCTCAATCCTTAGGCTCTGGGAGGTGCTGACCCAACCCCAGCTTCTTCAGGGGGCGGGCATTTGATCCAGATGACCAATCAAAGCAATGTATTTGCCTAGCCACAGGGATTGGTCCAGAGGTGAGCATGTTACCCAGAAAAGACCAATCAGAGACATTGGGACTCAAATCTGAGACTTTGGTTGAACTGTTGGAAAAGTGGCTGTTTTTACCCTTCTGCTACAACTGCTGACAGCCATCTTGCCGCCACAATCCAACAGGAAACGGTAGACAGCACTGAGAGGTGGAGAAAACCCTTGTAAGCCTTAGCAGCACCTTTGAAGCCCGCACGCCTGACGCCCCATCCCTGGGCTTGTCAGTTACATAACCCAGCAAATCCCCGTGTGCACGAGCCAGTCTGAGCTGGGTTCTGTTTCAAGGTCACAAGAATCCTGACTAATGAAATTTGAAATGCTGTGACATATGCTGCGTGTCGGCTAGGAACAGATGAAGCGAGATGATCCATGCCTTCTTTCCTGGCACTCAGTCTGATGTGCAGATAGCTACACACAACTATGATTATTTAAAGCCAATAAGATAACTGCTTTAATTAAATACTACACAGAGGAATAGGAGCACAGGGCGGGGGAGTCGGAACGGGCTCACAGAAGAAAAGTGCATTTAAACCTACTCTGTATCTGCATCCAGGCAGGGAAGATAGAATTACTGCGTGGGGGGACTCAAGATAACATTGTTGATACACATTCATCTCACCGTAAACTAAAACCGCTACATCCCATATTGCACTCTGGGAAGTGATATGTGAAGTGCTTAAGGGTGCATTCTGAATGAGCTCACAAAAGAGCGCCAGGAGAGACAGCAAAGTCCAAGGTCAAACAGCGCTCATTGCAAGAATTTCATCCGAATGTAACAGATGGTGTTACACTCTTAACTCACACTCAGGTCTGTTTTGGTGATCTTTGATTCTATAAACTTAACTTTTCACTCCCGTTTTATTGCCCATTTGGATTACTGTTGGTCAAATCACAACAACATCATAACAACAGCCTTTTCAAGATGAATAACCGATTTATTGAACTTACTACCAAAATGATAAAAAGGGAAGGAGAACAGAGAAGCCCTCTGGTTCCATAAAACACTTCATGATGGGTTAGAAATGTGGTTCGTTGCAGAAAACAACAATAACAGCACTAGGAGCACTTCTGGGAACATCTATTTTGCTAAGAAAGGCCCAGAAGGTTGGTCTTTTCTTGTGAACACAGTGGGTGTCTCCTGGACCTCTGATGACACATGCATACATTGACTGGACAACTACAAGGGTCCAGGCAGAACCAAGCAACGGAGAGACCTACATGTACCAGCGTGTAAGGACTAGACCAGACCACACGGAAGCACCTGGCGCTTGGCATGTGCTTAATAAGTGCTGGGGATTAGCAACCCCATGGAGACCTGCCAATCTCCTCTAAAAATAAGAGGACTTTCATGTTCAAAGCTCCCCGAGTGAAGTGTTGTTGTTTTTTTTTTTTTTTTGGGGGGGGGGGGTTGTTGGGGTTTTTTGGTTAACTAGTTGGTTTTTAACAGAAAAAAATACTACATGCTTATGTTTAAAAATTCAAGAGAATATAAAAGGATATACAGTAAGATACCTTCCATCCACCCTAGACCCACAATCCCCCTTTTCCCCACGAGGTAAACAGTTTTCCCCACAATGACCTTCTTTTTGCTGTCTTTCCATCAATAGTCTGTGCATCATCAAGCACACACATGTGTAACTGTAGGAAAGATAGGATTTATAAAATAAAACCCTTAAAGTAGAATTACAGGGTCCATTACATGCACTTGCTGCTTTTAAAGATGTTCTCATGTTCACTGTCACCAATAATGTAATAAGTAAACCCGTTTCTCCACCCACATTCACAAAATGGTTTGTTTGTTTTTACTAGAAAGGAGGGGGACAGAACTCTACTCTGGTCCCATTGTCTCTTCCTACCCATGACATCACACATGACGTTAGTACTTCCTGAAGATTCCATCCCTGGATGACCAACCTAGAGATCAGAGTTTAAAAATGAATGAACGTCAGAGCCACTGGTGTGCTGGAGCCAGCTCATACTGACTCAAAAGACCTGACTGTGCACATCTCTTCCCAACTCTGAGTTCAGGGATATCATGTTGATGGCTTGAAAGTGGTCACAGTAGAAATCAGTAGATGCTACAAGTCTGAATTTCCCCCAGAAAGACCTTTGTCAAATACACTAGCACATCAATGCATATACTACAGTGGAAACTGAGGCTCTGCCACCCTTCCTGGAAAATGCCCACCGTGGATATGGTCACAAATTCTTGTGACTTGGAAGATCTGAAGGGACATCTAATCATTCTGTCTTCTAATACTGCTCTCCGAGTCCCTTGGTTTTGACCTAAGTAGTAACCTCTCATTCTCTCCTCTGTGCCTCTTTCCCGTGCATTCACGTGCCTATCTCTTTATTGCTTACTGCCTATTCTGATGATTTCCCAGTGTAGTAATTGTAAACACAGACACTAGATTACACTTGACAGCCTGGAGTCATATCCCAACCTTAAAAAAGGGGCTTAAGCTACTGTGCTTTAGTTTCCTCATCTGTAAAATATGGACAATAATCATAGTGCCTTCCTTAGAGTTTTGTTCTGAGAATTAAATGCAAGCACACAGAACAGTGTCTGGCACATACGAAGAATTTAACAAATGTACACTGTTACTGTTGTCTTCCAGTTCACTAATTATCTCTGTAGCTACGTCTAATCTGTTAATCCTGTTAATGGATTTGAATTTCAATGACTATTATTCATAACAAATTGGCTGCTTTTCAAATCAACATAGTGTTTTTTTCATCTTTCTTTAATTTTTTGTGTCACTTTAGTTTTTAACCATTTTAAATAGACTATTCTATAGTCTCTTTTAGATGGTTCTATGACTTTCAACTCAAAGCACTTCATTTCCTAATAGTTCATATTATTTAATTGTGAGCTCATCTTCAGAGTAGTTATTTCTGTGAGCGTCCTGGTAAGTCTGGGTTGTTGAAATAACCCTATGGAGTGATTTTTGTGTTTGTGCCAGAGATTTTCATGGTACTAGGCCAGTTTCTATGTTAATGTCTCAGTTTGAGGGGTCTTTTATCTCATAGATGGTAACAATATAGATTCCACAACCACATATGACATAGACCCAGGTTTTTAATTTCTTACTGGTGACTTTTTTCCACTAAGCCCAGCTTCCTCTCTGTTTCTCCATACAGTAGAGTGTTTTCTAGGGCCTTCTCATGAAGAAGTGAGATGTTTCAGGCAACTAGGTGCTCACGGACTGAATTCCACCTTGGGCACATGTCTCATTTCTAGACTCACTGTGGCATAAGAACCTTAACATCCCAGACTCCACTGCCTACTCCTGGGTGCAGAGGCCCCACAGGCTGCCATGGCTTCAGCTTACATAACCACTGAGCTTAGATGTCTCTCTTCTTTTTTGACACTCAGGGACTTCCCTTTCCGATGAGCTCCCCAGGATGGAATCCTTACATTTCAGTCAGCTCTGTGTTCATATAAGGAAGGACTCACACAAATCAGAACAGTCCACAGTGTTACCATAGTGCTCAAGGTCATCAAAGCTAAGGTCACCACTTACCTATACTTGTGTTCTGTGCACATTACAACTGCCTCTTACTCAAGGGTTAGCTGCTGAAGCCAGTGAATAACATGCAAATTGACAGGGTTCAAAATTCTCCTTGAAAAATCTCATCATAAGGTCTCACAATGGAGACTGGCACACCACCCCCGTCAAGTCCAACACAGCCTCTTTTATTGCAGCATTGGATCTGGTTTCTTAGCTTGAGCACCAGAAGAACTAGCTGGCTTGGGTTTCAGAGGCTGGTTGTACAATAATTAAAATCTATAAATAAGAGAAACACAATCGATGGCACAAGATGCTCACACTCTAAAAAAGCTCCGGGAACAAAGACCAACAGAAGGAACGGCAGATCTGTGTTCTCTATTCTACACTCACTCCAAAGGCGACGCCAGTTGGGTTGAATGACAAGATCACCCACGCGATTGAAAGTGCTATTTTTTATCTCCACTTTGTTTTGTTTTTGTTGAGCAAGTACATTTGGATCTGGGTGAGATAGAAGTCAGGATCTGTGATGTGCTAAGAGATACGACTTCCATAAGTCAGAACAGTGATTGGCTCTGGGAGCAGGACTCACCACCCAGGGGCCTGAGGGAACGTGCTGGAGTGATGGAAATATGGTACCTCCTGATCTGGGTAGTGGTGAGATGGGCGTGACATACTGAAAATGCATCAAGCTGTATGATTATGATTTGTGCATATTACAGTACATAAGTTATACCCCAATTACAGCGAAAGGTGAAGCCACGCATGAGAGACTGCTGCATTAACAGTCTGTCGATTTATCTCCATTCTGTGGCTAAATCTCTCCAGATGCTAGTCAGTCAAATGGAAGGTAGTGAGCAAACCAGGGTGTTTAGGGAAAGAAGAGGCAGAAAAAGGAAGCGCCCTGTTGGGTGTAGGGGGCACCTAGGTTCATAGAGTTGATTTTCATAAGGGGTCTTACAAGAACAACACATGTATACAATAGTTAAGATTACTGGTTCTCAAACCAGATTGCTTGGCTGTAAATACTGATTCTACCCCCGCAATGGACTGATTGTGTCCCCCCTAATTCATATGTTGAAACATAACCCCCAATGTGATGGCACTTGCAGGTCAGGCCTTTGGAAGGTGATCGAGTCATCAGGGTGGAGCCATTATGAACAGGATGAGTGCCCTAATGAAGGAGACATCAGACAGCTGAGCTGCCTCACCCCTGTGAGGTGACAGCAAAAACATGGCCACCTGTGAACAAGGAAGCAGGCCTTCACCAGACACCACATCAGCTGGCACCTTGATTCTTGGGCTTGGCAGCCTCTGGAAGTGTGAGAATCAAACTTCTGTCGTGGCCCTCAGTCTACGGTATTCTGTTACAGAAGCCCAAAGGGACTGAGACAACCACTTACTAGTGGAGTGAACTTGGGCAAGTGACTTCTCTTCTTTGAACCTCAACTTTCTAGGGCTGCTGTAAAGTTTAAACAAGATAATGCAGGCAAAGCTGACTAGTGCAGGGTCTGCTATTCAACAGCATTTAATAAATTTTAATGATTATGATTATTACTGATGCTAGGAGGCTAGGAGTCTCTTCTTTCCTCCAAAGTTATAGTTCTTATTTAATTTAATACTTGACCTGTTAACCTGATAAGTTCTTAATAAATATTCATGGAGTGAATGAAAGATGCATATGGATTCTCATTTCAACAGAGGCATTGACCTGAAATCTATGTCTCGGCCTAATGTTACCATCCACTTTAATTTTTCTTCCTAGTGAAGGGTTAAGAGCACAGGGGTTGAAGCAAGGCAGCCATGGTCAAATAAGGCTCCATTACTTACCAACTCGGTAACCTTGAACGAATTATGCAAATGCCAGGCCTCAGTTTCTCCTCCTGTAAAACAGAGTTACAACAAGAATTAAGCAGGGACCATCAGACCTCAGGACACATCAAGCGTCTGATAAATCCTAACCACCGTGATGTCTCCCCCCATACCAAAGACACATCCTGGGAATACCAACTCCAATTTCCCTTTCTTTAGACCATTAGAGTTCACAGAGCATCCTTCACAAACATTTTACTCATTTAAGGATCAAAAAATAGTCTTACATATTACAAATAAAGAAATAAAGATTCAGAGAAGTTCAGTAACTTGCTGAATGAAGGTTGCACAGTAAGCAAAGAGCAAAATCCCAAATCAAACTCCTGTGACCAAGGGACAGTTTGGCTGGATTGTGGTGTCCCAGGGACGGAGGGTGGGACCGGGCTGTCCTTTCAGATTTGGAAATGTGCGATACAGGCTGCTGGAACTCTGGGCTACAGCAGCAAGTCTTGGTCCCAGCAAAACGCTCAGCTCAACTTGAGCTTGAACTGGTGTTAGTCCTCCGCCCGAATCACTTCCTGCTTTAGGTTTCTACACGGCAGAGAAAGGAAAGCAAACATGTACACTGCACCACCCTGGTCACCCTCAGATCTTACAGAGAACATCTGACGGAAACTTATGAATCAAAGGGAGTTTTCATAAAAACCATGGTTAGACAGTGAAGATGTGAGCGAGGGGAGCATCGTCTAGACACTCTTATTGCCTCAAAAAGAAACAGAAAGCCTTTTGCTGGCCTTTATTTTGATTAAATCTTTAGCTGCATTAGTGTTTTCTTTTTGCTTTGCATCAGGTGCCGAACGTACCGGAAGCCACTTAACCTGCCTGAGTTTATTCCCGAAAGGCTGGGAGAACGCTATCAGCTCATCATGCCAACCACTCCAGCTGCCCCTGCCAGCCATCTTTTTGTTTAACAGTCCAGGTTGTCTTTCTGTTGTTTTCGTTGTGAGTGCAGTTTAAAATTCCCTTTTGAGTTATAATCACAGAGCTGCTCAGTGGCCAAAGAAAGAAGGGACTTAATTTAAGAACCATCACAGCAAACTCACAAGCTCTGTCATCACATGTGTGCAACACACCCCACATACACCATGCACACGCGTGTGCACGCACGCGCGCGTGCACACACACACACACACACACACGCCCAGAAACAGGATTTCAGGGCTTCTGACTCCTCTCACTAGGTCTTCCAGTTACATAAAGAATTTTTTCCTTCTTTCTTCCTGATTCTGTGTCCACGTTTACAAAATAGAAAATGGGGACAAGTTGTGCCCTTGGGAAAACTTTTAGGGCCTTGGGCAAAAGTCCTAGAAATTAGAAAAAAGACACCACCTCACTCTCACAAAACTTTTCCGTTGTTGTTTTAAGAACACGCAGAGTCAGCCGGTCCCGCATCACTCAGAGGTAAACTCGGGAGATGGATTATAGCAACCCTACAAGGAGAGTAGGCTTGCTCATCTCAAAACAAGGGTGACTTCTTCTCACTTCCACAATATGGGCAGAGGCACCCTGGCCTATGGCTCTAAAAACTGGTTCTGACTTTGTCTCCTTTATAGACTTATGCCAGGGGCTCCAGCCCCCACCATCCCCTTCTCTCAGAGCTGTGTGACTCCAGGCAAGTCACTGAACCTCTCTGAGCTCCTGCAGCCTCTGCTATCAAGTAAGGATACTCATCCAGTCGAGAACTGTATCTACGGAGCACCGGAGCACCGATGATGTGCTGAGCATGTGGCCATGGAGACAATTCCAGGAATGAAACTGCCCCAGCCACCCAGGTGCTCTCATTGGTTAGTGGGGCAATTCCAGGCAACAAGCGATGACAATGGAGAGTGAAATGGGATACAACAGGGTAAGTACAGGTGCTGGGCAGGCCCAGACAAGGGTATTTAATTACTCAGCAGGGGATGGAAAGTGACACATACCGGAAAGGCTTCCCCTTGGAGGTGACATCTAAGCTGGGAACCGAAGGACAAGTTAGAACCGGCCCAGCTCAGGCAGGAGGGGATCCAGAACTGACAGCACGCGCAAAGGCCCGCAGGCTCAGCTGCTGGTCCACGTGGTCAAGCCACGGAGGTGGAGACAGAGATGGAGGCCTTGTAGACCTGGACATGTAGGCAGGTGGGCTTGCCAGGGTAACTCACCTGCACTAGGTGACCTCGCGAGGTCCCCCCAAGCCCCAAGGGCTGCTTCTGTGGTCTTCTGAGAGCCCAGACCCTCCTCTCGCCCTGACAGCCCTCTCGCCAGCGTGCCGACGTCCCTGAGTCCACTGCAGGGCACGAGGGAACTCCCTGCCGTCCCACGTGGGCCCTCTTCCTTCCTCCTTCTTTTCCCCTGGGGAGTGACCAGACGGTGACTCACTTAGGGAGCTGTCCCCTACTTGTTATTTGTTTCGAAAACAACTTCCAGGGCTCACATGCAATCTTCTGGCAGGACTGTCCCCCATCTCCCACCCAGCCCCTGACTTAGCTGAAGAAAGGCTGGAATGATCTGTGTCCCTGTCTCTTCTAGGACACTTTAAGCCTCCTGAGGGCTGACACTGTGTTTTGGTCATCCTGGTGTCCCCAGCACCTGGTATATGCCTGACACATAGTAGGTCCTCAACAGAACTGAACTGATTTCTTCTCTCCACAAATAAATACCCATCCAGAGCTCCTTCCCTTGAACAGCAGCTCTGTCTGAGGCCAGGGCAGGAGACCCAGAGACCCCAAGTCCTGCCAACTCCTCTCTCTCCCCAGAGCTCCCTAGATGACACCTGGGGCTCAGTGTGACTGCATCCTCTCATCATACCAATGAGGAACCACCTCAGGTCCAAAAGAATGATACGACTTGCCCAAGGTCACTCAGCAATTGCAATATAACGTTTTTACAACGGCACAATGTTCTTAAGTGGAAGATAATCTAGTCCCACCTACCGGAAACATTGCTCATAAGGGCTGTCCGGAAAAGCATCCAGCCATAAACACCTCTATTTGTCATGTTACATGGCTGGATACTTTCCGGACAGCCCTCGTATTATAGGGGGAAATGCCTCATGCTGCCAAGTCTAATGGAAGCTTTCCTTATCTGACCGCCAATTATACCACACCCTCAGGACTCGTGCAATTTCACAGGCAAGACCCAAAGTCCCCATGGACGCAAATCTGTTTATGAAGATGATCAGGATTTTTTTTAGGGACTGGATACATTTTTTATTACGGATCATTTGTTAGGTGCATTCTCTATTACGTGATCTAAGGCTATAACAATCTTTAAAGAAACGTTCAGCTCCTCGAGCCACTTAATTTCTTCATAATTTTTAATGTTTTGCTATTAAACAACCTTGCTATGATGTAAAGATGATTTTTAAAGAAGCCATTTCAACCTATAACACACCTCCACCCCAAGAATTCCTCATCATTCTCTGTGTTCTCTTAAACTCTTTTATTCACAGATCTGTACTCTGTACATATGTTTGTATTTCATTAAAAGGAATTACCTCTAGTGTAGAAGTTCCTTAAATAGAGTCCTTTCTAAACAAAAAACAAAAAAACACCTATAATGCAAGTCACTGACATGTTTCTGATAAATACTGCAGCAAAACCCAGGGAACAAATTTAATGCAACTGAAAGTTTCTGGGTCTGAGACATTTAGGGCAACCTTTCTAGTCTGCTTCATTCAGTAACTCTTCTGACACTTGCCACATCCCAGTTAACAGGACGCAGACAAAGGAAAACAGGTGTTTAACTTATTCCATCTGGCATAGCAAACGTTCCTCCTGAGGTTTGCAATAGTTGCTTCCTGCCGAAGAATTTAAGACAATATTTTCCTGCAAGAAATACAAATAGTCCAGCACAATGGTTCTTACCACCAGCTTAACCAGAGTTCAACGGAGGAGGGAGGAAAGGTTTTAAAAATACCACGCTGGGTCCCAACCCTGCACCATTAAACAGCCTCTCTGCGGCTGAAATCCCAGGATCATAGTTTCCCAATGCTCCCCAGGTCATTGTAATGCTCAAATGGGACTGAGGACTGGGCTAGGATAACTCATTACTCAAAGCAAGCCCATGGGAAATCCAATCTGGAAGTGAAGAACTCAGGGTAATTAAATAAAAAAAGAGCCGATATAAGACTCCCTCACAGAGCCTGCTACCCAGAAGACACTTAGTAAGTGTTAATTAAACAAAAAATAGAATTCAAATAATTACTCCTCCTCCTCGGTGAATTCATCTTATTATTTTATAGCCTTGTTTATCCTTTGCTGGTTCTTCTTAGCCATGATTTATTCTATCCCTGTTAATAAAATTGTAAACTTATACCCAGAATCCTATTCACTGACAAGATCTCTGCACTATTTCCAACAATCCTTAGTGACTCAATTAATAAAATTTTATCCCAGAACAGCAGCTAATACGTATTAAGTACTCAATAAATGTTAGCTCTTTGTAATAATTATTCCACAGTATCAGGATCGACAGCTTATAAATTTTAAAAACTGTTTTCAGTGAAGCTGTAGCACTCAAAACTCGATGCCCAAATGAAGTACGTGCCTTTCCCCTTAAGAATTCTCAGATATTTCAGGGGAAAGGAAGACATGGTAGGACATCGGTAAATACGTGGAATCAATATTTTGAAGTTTTAGCCAATCATCTCTTTCAACCAGTAACATTAATTATCACTGGGTAGCATCATTGGTGGTCTTCTTTCTTTTTCAAGAAGTCCAGTTCAGCATTCCACTGATTGAAGAAGCACAAGACGAAGGTGAGGCAGTGAAGGAGGCGGCACGAGCACGACTGTGTACTGAACAGCCAGTGTGTCAGCCTCAGGACCGTCTCAGCAGGACGAGCCTTAACCCCGTCATCTTGCCCGGCCCTTCTCCACGTGGAGAAACGGAGCGAAGCTGACTAACAGGTGAGCAAGGCAGAGCTGGTGTGTGTGAAATAACGGAAAACCGATTATCAAATACTTTCTCGTGTGTAAGGACGTGTCGCTGTTGAAGACATACCACTATTTACTTGAACGTGGCACTGGTACAGGTAGCGAATATTATTTCTGGGTGTCTGGTCTACTGCCTGATTTCATAAATGGGAAAATGAAGTGTGGAAGGAGAGGAACTTGCCTGGAGTCAAGGCTGTCGGATCACAGCAGAATCAGGACCAGCGACCAAGTTGCCCAACTGCTGACGACCCAGCGATGGTCATTTAGCTTCCTCCCCCTTCCAAGCCCCTTCACCTGATCCCAGTAGTTTGTCATGTATAGTGAGCTCCTGTGTATAACGCGCACCCACGTTTTTGGCCCAAACTTTCAGGGAAAAAAGTCTTTCATTTCAATTTTTTAATTCAAATTTTTTATTTGTTCATATTTAGGTACTTGTTTTTATGTATTATAAAGAAATTTTAGCATTTATTTTGTAACATATTATGGTACAAGAAATTTTATGTAACAAATAATTACAGAACACAAGAACAGATACAAGGTACAAGAAATTTTATGTATAAAATTTTTTTATATAAAAAATACCCAATTATCATATTCCAGGGCATTATTTTGCATACATATATCATTATTGATTGCTAGAGTTACACCTACAAGCATAAATAAAATTATTAAAAATATTCATACAGCTACGGAATTAGTATTTTACTACCTGTGTACAATGTGCATCCTTATTTTTCCATCACAAATTTAGGCCAAAAAAGTGCACGTTATACATAGCAAAATATGGTAACTGCTTTCTAAGTATCTGCTCTCGGTTCAGGTGTACCCCCTTCAGGGACACCTCCATCTAGATGGCAGCCCCCACTGGGCACATGGTACCCCAATCCTCCCCTTTCTCAGAGCACTCCTCTCACTCCACCTGAAAGATGCCCTCACTTACGCCACTAGCTTGTCCCCTGACCTTTGAGTAGTTCTTTATTAAACGCTTTGTGTCCTAGACCTGGGCATAGGAGTGACACCTACAAGGAAACTGAGGGACCTACAAGGAAACTCAGGGAATTTCCCAGCTTTAGCAAAGCAAGTCCCAGGCAACCCAGGTGGGCTGGTCCCTCTAGTTACAAATGTCAACAAGGTCACACAGCCCACTCCCAACTTCCCCACCTCTAACCATCCTCTGCCATACAGGCCTGGCCCCAGAGCCCTCTCTGTGCCCCAAGGTCACTTGGGTTCGGTGCTGTTTCTACAGTGACCCTGGTATTCTCTATCTGCACTGCCCAATAGGGCCCTGCCAGCCGTCCTGTGGCTACTGAGCACCTCAGCTTGGCTAGATTAACGGACTTTATTTAATTTTAATTAATTTAAATTTAAATAGCCCCCTGAGGCTCATGGTTACTGTACTGGGCAGCTCAGCTCTGGCTTTCCCAGAACAGAAAGAGCTTTGGAGTGGGACCAAGCTTCACCCGAATCCTGGCCCAGCCATTTGCTAACGCGCCCCAACTTCTTGGGAAAACCTTGCTTCCTCGTCCATTAGCCTTAGCCATTTATTATGAAACAGTGTTGGGAAAGTAGATGGCCCATAACAGAGAGGGTTTCTTTAGAAGCAGCTAAACCAAATATATACAAAAATGCTAGAAAATTCTGATTCTGAACCCAAAAGAGTGTACAAGTGGGCATCATTTCAACCAGATATGCACTCCAATCCCTGTCAGGTTGAAATTCTGATTCTAAACTGCCCCGGCTGTCCAGCGGGGCTTGATTGCTGCCCCAGGCCTTCGACTAGCTGTCACTGAATTCGATCAGAAGACACCACCGGGAGGGTTGGGGGGTGAGGGGAGGTTGGGGGTGAGGGGGGGTTGGGGAACTAGAAGATGCGGTGCCAGGTCACGTGAGTCGGGAGAAGGCGGAAGCCTGGGGTCCCTGCAGCGCTCCCCTGCGCTCCCCGCCGGCCACCGGCACCCAGGCGCGACGCGGGATGCACTGGGGACCGCCCGGGGAGCGTGCTACGCAGCGTAGGACCCGCTGCGCATCTGCAAAATTTGCCGCGCGCGGGGGTGGGGGCGCTGCGGGGGCGGGGAAGCAGCGGCTGCGCAGCCCCCTGCGGCAGATCCTCTCCGGAGCCTCCCCCGCGGCCTGACTAACGAAGCCATCCCCACGGCAGGGACGGGCGGCGGTCCCGGGAGAAGCGAGCTGCGAGCAGAAGCACCCGGGGAGCCTCTTTATAAACAGCCCTCCTTCCCTACGGCTGGGAATCGCTGTGCGCGCAAAGCTCCCAGGTGACTGCTGCACAGCTGGGGCCCCGGTGTTTTCCATCTGAATGCTGCGCAGGTGATTCTGGTGAGCAGCCAAGGGGGCAGGGGGACACCGGCAGAGAGAAGCTCTATGAGGGCTGGAGGAAGAAGTCCTCTTTTAACGAGTCCTTCCTTCCGGCTGCAGGGACAACAGTCGGGTGGCTGCGGGGCCCTGAAGCCAGAGCTGGGGCACCAGCAGCTCCCCTCCCCCACCACCACCGCAACTGGCAGAGCACCTTGGGGTTCATCAGGACCCGCCTATGTCTCACGCACAGCACTGGGGGGAAGGGTCCTTCCCCACTAACCCTTGAGTACCCAGAGGCAGAACCCTATCCATGCATTGCCCTGTCCCAGTGTCCCCGAGGCTGGTGCCAGCACCAAGAAAGTCGAAAGCCCACAATAAAGCTTATTATTGTGGTCGTTACCTTCATTTCGCTGAAAATGAAACCAGCTCCTAGACACGGTATGACTCAGCCAAGGCCCCACGCTGCGGGCAGGGCTGGGACAGGAACTCTGGGCTCCTGGGTTCACTCTCTTCCCTGTGACCCAGGTGGCCTCCCCTGCAACCCCGACCCACACCTTTGTCCCTTCCTCTTACAGACAATATGCCGGCTCCGCCTGTCAGAGTAACATCCCAGTGAATATTCCAAGACAGTGATTTCCAACCTTCCTAATGCCACAACCCTCTAATACAGCTCTTCATGTCGTGGTGACCCCCATAACATTATTGTCGTTGCTGCTTCATAACTGTAACTTTGCTACTGTTATGAATCGTCATGTAAATATCTGCTATGTGTTTTCCGATGGTCTCAGGTGACCCCTGTGAAAGGGTCGTTTTGACTCCCTAAGGGGTCGCAACCCACAGGTTGAGAACCGCTGTTCTAAGGCCTTCATTTACGGGACCCACCTATCCTCAGAAACAGTCAGTGGGCTCCTCTAAGAACACCTTGGGGCTCTCTACAGGGGGGTGGGTTCTGCACCCTTTGGCTCCTGCCACACACAGGTTGTCACAGAACAGCTGGGTGACCTTGGATCCGTTTCATTGCCTCTCTGCACTGAGCTTTCTCAGCTGCAAAATGGGGACAATCGTATGCCACTAAAGATGGTGAGAAGGATTCAGATCAGCCAAAGGGATCCACCAGATGGGCACCGCGGCCAGCCTGCAGGAAGTCCTAATAGGTGGGAGGTGTTCAGGTGGCAGGCACCATCCTTCTCATCACCTGCTCCAGCTTCTGGCCAGCAAAAACCTCCAGTGTGTGTTCACCCACTTCTCTCCCCACAGGCCACCCTGGGCCACTTGGCCCAGCCCACTGCCCCTTGCCTGGCCCCTTGCCTTGGGTGCCTGGACCACCCTGGAGGACCAGGTGACTGATGATGTGCCTGGAAGCACCATATGTTGTCCCTTCCCCACCCCACCCCCATCTCCTTGATCCCCCAGAAATAACAAACAAGAAGGAGTTTTTCTATTCCCCATTCCAGACTTCCTTAATTAAAATCAAATATTTGCACACTCTCCAAGGCCTATAAACCTGAATTGTTCACAGGAAAAGAAGAAAGAAAAAAAAAAAAAAAAAAAAAAAAAAACCCTGAGCTGTAAGGAGAGTTGAGTGTGGGCAGAGATGGCTTCGTCAAACCTCGGAGGAACAACCTCAGATAAGTGCACAGAGCCAGCCAAGTGCGTGGGGTGAGCAGGGGACAGCCTCCATTTCTAGGGCAATGTCCCCGGCTTCCCTCCATCGACCGTCGCAAAAATCGATGGTGCATTCACTCCACGAAAGGCCCGCTGAAAACCATCGCGGGTGTACGGTGAGCAGGGCGGGGGTTGGGGGGGGGCAGTGAGGAACCTTCTGCTCCAGCCCCACCCTGAAAGCTGCCAGACCAGCAGGAAGTGCTACAGCTGCTTCACACCAGCATGGCTGCACCCGTGGTGAATACTGCAATACTTCAGACAGGTTGGGAAATAGTTGCTGTGTGCAGAGCACTCTCCCCAAGTGGGTCCCCCCGCCACGCTGCCAGGCCTTCCCCGGGGGTCCAACAAAGAAAGAGTTAATGCCAGGCACTGGGGAGGCTTCCAGAAAGTACTCCGAGGGGTGCCCAAGGCTGACCACCACCCCTGGGCATGGGTAAGGGGCATGAAGAGTGCAAACAAAATTCTGAGCTACTCATAAGAGGGACAAAGCCTCAGTAAATGTCTGCTGAAGGCAGAGGAAGAGGAGACTGACTCGTGTGGCTGTGGCATCAAGGAGAGGCCACAGAGCCACCACACCTCCCTCCCTCTGGGCCACTCACCCTATCCAAGTCCAGGTCACCACTGTGGCAGGAGCCTCCCTAACTAAACAAAGGGAACTTAGCACTGAGCTCCCTGCAGTGCACAGTGGACATCTCGCTCGCCCTTCTTCCACGCCTCTTCTAGAAATGGCACCCAGTTTTCCCATAAGGCATCCTCAAGCCTCCCCTCATATGCGCCAGGGGTCAGCATGGAATCTTCCAGAACCAATAGTTGGTTTTGGAACAGGCACGTGACCCTAAGTGACCCTAAGAGTCCTCTTGAGGTTCAAGAATGGGCATTTGACCCTAAAGGACCGAGAAAAGTCCAGCACTTGGGCTGAAGCCCCTGGGAAAGGGGTACCTTCCCTCCCCGCACGGGGCAGTTAGCAGCAAAGCCTGAACACAAGCTGCTGGCAGCCCCGTGCCATCTCAAAGGCCATCTGAGAAGCAGGGAGGGAGCAAAGCAGGGCCAAGGGACAGAAGACACACGCAGCCAGCTTGGTTAGGGACCCTGGAGCAGACACGCCTGCCTGTTTAGTGACTTCATACTGTAAATCAAGTTGTTTTTTTCCTTTTAAACCTAAGCTAGCTTCAGCTTAGTTTCTGCCACTTGCAAACCAAGCCACTGACTGACACCATCCTCGACAGGGTTAATGAAGAGCTGCTGGCTGTTACCAGGCCCCACTTCCTGCCCTGGCAGCCGCTGCCTCTGACTTGGTGACTTTGATGGCATCTGGGAGGCTGGCTTCTGCCTGGTGCACACGGAGCATCCGCCTCTTGCTGCAGACCCCCAGATCCAGTCCCTCACCCTCCATCTTCCACATTGCCACTGGTCCCTTTCCAATGCAGAAAGCCTGCAGTAGCTGTGCACTGCCTACAGATTACGACACAAGTCCCCTTAACACAGCTCACAGGGCCATCACTGGACCCCTACGACCTGCGAACCCTCTAGGTCAAGCACACAGACCCAGCTCCAGGCACTGGCACACTCCACCTATATAGCAAGAGGGGTTCCCACCAGTCATTTTTTTACGATCCCAGTTGACCCCATAAGCTCTTTGAGGACAAGGGTGACCCCATATATTCTTTAATTCACATCCTGTCCACTGAGGTCAAAGCCCCTCTCCTCGTAGGGGCGGAATAACTCTTAAAAGAACCTCCTAAACACAGCCCCTTCCCCGTGATGACCATGAAGGCCCTCCTAGAACCTTGCAAGACCTACCTAGGGCATAAAGAGGCTCCCAGTTAAGCCTTTGTGATGCAAAGGAAAGCTTCTCTTCTTTCTGTTTTCATTGAAAAAACAGGCACCTGCATAAATTTCATCCAAAACCACAGGGAAGTCTCTGGGTAAAACTCCCCGTGACACAGAGCACATACACCGGCAGCGGCTGTAACTGCGACGCGCCCAGAGTTCATTTCAAGACAGAGCGCACAGCCCCTCCTGCTCAACCGTCCCATTTTACAGAAGTGGGAACTGAGATCCCCAGAAGTGACATGTCAGGAGGCAGGGCAGCCAGGACAAATACCGGGCTCTCTGCTTCCTCCGCCCCTCAACACTTACAGATCCATTCACCTGCACGTCCACGTGTTTTATTACAACATTCATGAATCCACGCTCTCTGAAATACGGAAGCCACAGAGCAGTCCTGCATGTGTGTCCTGGTCTTTGCACATCTCCCTGGGTGTCTGAAAAATGGGGTCTCTGCGCTTCCTGGCAGAGAGAGGGGAGCCTTCCAGGCCTTCGACTTCATGTGGTTTCTCACCCTCTCCACTGCCCATAAACGAGGCCCATGCTGGCACCCCAGACAGTAGCAGCTGCTGGTTGTGCAATGTGAGGCTGTCCCTACTTCCTAGGCGGCAGTGGGGGCTCTTTCTAAAAATGCCCGCCCTCTCCTCGTCCCAGCAGGCTGTCACGCGGACGCTCCACCATCGCTCAGTGTTGCTCGTGTTGCATTGTTTCTATCTCGTAACGTCTAAAGAGAAAGCACCTCGCAAGGTGACAGTGACTCCAGAAACAGCCTGGAGTTTTCACCTCTGGCTGCTCCTGTTCACTCTCTGTGTGGCCTGGCACGAGTCGCTTAGCCTCTCTGAGCCTCAGTTTCTTCATCGTCGAAACTGGCAGCAACGCCATGCACTGGACAGGGTCCGACTTTTACTGCAGCGCTCAGCCTCCCTGCTGCCCCGGGTCATCGCCTCGGATTCGCTGAGGCTTTCCCCTCTTGCCCCCCATCAACTGCCCAACTTACGGCAACTCCGGGCTCCTGTGCCACAGCCTGCCTATCCAGGTGTGGCCTGCAAGGCCCACGGTCAAGGTTCTTCTGAAAACCTCTAGCAGTCAGCATCAAACTTCCTCTTCTTTTCCACGTGGGATCAAATGGAATTTATAGTAAGTCACTAAGGTCTCCACGGCCCTGTCCCACGTGTTGTGACAAACAGTATGTGACGCTTGCAGATTCCTTTACCGATCTCTGCTCAAAAGAAGCTTGTGTTCTATTGGCTGCTGTCACCGGGGAAGAGAGAGGGTTCGGCTGCCCACGGCTGGAAGGCTTTCCACCTGGGTCTCATCCCCGCCAATCACGCCCCCAGGGTGGGTCAGGGCCCCTCACCCCACCCCCTTTCAGGTAGACATCTGTCATCCCCTACAGACTGCACCCCGGGGGCTGCTCCCAGCCCCGCCCCCTCCCAGGCAGGAGTCTAGACTTGCTCAGACAAGGGTTTGGCAAAAGCGAAACCCACAAGCAGAAGCTGGACCGAGGGAGGTGGTGTGCCAGGGTGATGCCAGGCCTGCTTGGGGGAAAGAACAAAGGCATGGGCACTGACACCTGAGACTCATGCCAGTGTCTTAGCCCTGAACTTTCTGCCTCATTGTTGACATCAAAAGTTCCAATATCAGGTCTCACGCAGTGCCCAAACCTCAAATGTACACCTGGTGATAGAAGGTAGGCTGCATTAAGGAATGTACATCTGGAACCCCAACAGAATATTTACTTTTGAGTTCTGGGGCTCATACTGGGGACAGGGAGGGAGAGGGATGTGTCCCTCTTACAAGGACCTTTGTGATTACCATGGGCCCACGTGGAGAATCCAGATCCTTAATTTAGTCACATCGGCAAGGTCCCCTCTGCCATATGAAGTGATGTGTCCACAGGTTCTGGGGATGAGGACAGGGACAGCTTTGGGAGGTTTTTATTCTGTCTACCCGATACATCAATAAAGCTGTTACAAAAACAAAAGAGCCACTGCAAGGTGTGGCCAGCGTGTGGGGCTCACACAGGAGACCTGTCCGGAGCCCCCACCACTAAAGCAGCCCTCGGAAGCCCTGTCCTAGGACGTCACATGCAGCATAAATGAATTGAAAGCCTTCTCATTTTGGCTTCAACACATAGGAAGGAATGAGGCGAGGGAATGATAAATCCCCACAAGAAGACCCGGAGAATTAATTAGTCAATCAATTAATTAATTGACGGAGGGGATGGGAGAGAGAGTGGGAGAAAAGCCCTTAGTTTTCAGTGGCCTGACCATCCCCTGCCGTGATTCCCTCCTACCCTCCACGGTCCCCTGCGAGGGGACGAAAAAGAAGCTTCGTGCCTGCACAGAACTCGGTCTCTTGGTGTTCTGAAATGTTCTGAAATTTCCATCTCATTGATTATCCTAAAAGAACCCAAATTAAGTCAGTCCCCAGACGATCTCTGATTTTGGCAAGCACCTAAATCAATATGCAAGGAGCCACTCTGAGTCACGCCTCGGCGGGCACCACGCCAGACTGTCCTTCCCGAGGTGAGGGAAGAAAGCAGCCAGGACCCCTCCCCAGAGGCAGGCCTGCTGCCCCCTCTCCGGTCCCTCGTTACGGTGACGCCGCGGAGGGCCACCTCTCTGCCTGGCCCTTACCAGGACCCGTCCCAGCATGTGAACATGGTGTCGCCCTCTCCGTCTCTCCGGCTAGGCCGTGTCCTCCCCAGCGCCTAGCATGGGGTGGGCACAGCGCAGGTGTGCAGTAAATGCCTGCAATATGGGGGGACCAGTATATTGCAGGGGCATGTTTTATACCTCAAACGGGTTTTTATTTGTAGCATACCATTGGTATTTGAGAAATGCTTGTTTTCACATACATGTACACATGCCGAAAGCATGTTTTAGAACATAGGTGTTCAGTAAATGACCGTTTCATATATACGTATATATGTGTGTCTGTCTATAGTCACATATGTACACACACACACACACACAGACACACACACACACACACACAGACACGCGCACACACAGACACACACGCGCGCACACACACACACACACACACACACACACACACACACACACACACACAGACACACACGTACACACACACACAGACACACACACGCGCACACACACACACAGACACACACACACACGTATACACACACACAGACACACACACACACACACACACACACACACACACACACACACACACACACACACAGACACACACACGCGCACGCACACACAGACACACACACACGAAGGAACAATGCATGGTTTAAAGGCAGAACAGGCTGAAGAGCTGAAAACTCCAGCAGGGCAAACATGGTGCCTCTTTTGTTCTCCACCGCATCCCTAAGGCTTAGCGCGGTGCCTGCCTGGCACTTAGTAAGTGCTCAGTAAACACTGGCGGGATGCCTGCACGCCCAGTCTGCTTTCTTCCAAGGAGCAGTTACTGAGCAAGTACTTACCCAACGCGAGAGCTCGCACCAGGCGGCGGGGTGGTGTCGGGGGCCGAGGTGAATGAACCGACAGATGTGGTCTGCGCCTTCGGGGTGGCGGGGGGAGACCTAATAAACAAGACTGCAACCACACACGCTACCTACTAATTGAGAGCAGAGCTTTGAAGGGTAGGAAGAGGGTGTCAAGATGGAGTAAGGGAAGAGCTACAAGGAAGACTGAAACTGAGGAAGGAGGTGTCGGCCTTGCAAAGACGCAGAGATACATCAGGCAAAGGGAACAGCATGCGCCAACGGTGGGAAGGGCCCTGTTCTCCAGGCAGCAGAAACAGGCAGTGGCCGCAGCCAGGGGGGAAGGGCAGAGAGGTGGCAGCGAGCTCAGAGGGAGGCTCAGGGTCCCCAGGACCTTGGGGTTTGTTTACTTTTTAAATGACAACAGGAAGCCACTGAGGGTTTTAAACTGAGGAGCAATGTGACTTGCATTTTCAAAAGATCCAGCACAACCAGAAGAATGAATTGGAGGGGGCGAAAATGTCCCCCCAGCACCCTGCCCACTTGTCAAAGAGTGAGAAGTGACCCTACTGGCCGCCCTTGAACTACAGCACTCAGCAAGATAAAACACAATTCTGCCATCGTTGATTCGCGTTGCTTTTCATGGACATTTAATGAGCACCTAGTATGTGACAGGCACTGTGATAAATGCTGGAGACACAGAGATGAAGGGGACACAGCCCCTGTCCTCCAGGAGCCTAACACTGCTGATGTTCAAGGTCAGCCAGCTTTGCACAGGCTGGAAGCATTTAACGCAGACGCATGGTTTTGAAAGGAGGCAGAGATTCAGAGCTGTGGACTAACTCCATGTCCTTATATCCTCCCTTCCTTACCATTTATTTGTTTATACCTTGCCTCCTTCTAAAAGAGATCTGAGATAGCACGCAACAGCAACAATAAAAAGGATCAATGACGATAATAGTAAGAAAATAACTGGAAAGAAAGCAGGCAGACCAAACCTAACGGCTGCTTATATCTGCTGTGATTAAGCATAAACTTGGCTCTGAGCTTCCTGGCAGCCTCGGCAAAGAGGAATCCAGGGTACAGAGAGAACAACCTCTCCTCTACAGGAACACAGCTTTTCCTGGTTGTCTCTAAATTCTAAAAATCAAAGATGGGGACGATGTTGTTGGGCAAGGCTGGGGTGAGCAAAGCGGGGTGACTTGGGTCTAGTTCATCTAACCCAACACCTTCCCTTATTAATGTGCTCCTCACCTAGTTCAGGCTAGAAACCGGCGTTTCTTGACAACTTTCTCTTTCTCACACCTTCCCTCCCCATCATCAAGTTCACACACGTTAAATCAGTCACAAGCCCTACCAATTCCACCCCCAAAACAGTTCTCAAATGGATTCTCTCCCTCCAATGTCCAGCACCACTGCCTAACTACTGGCTCTGTCCCACAATGTCACCAGAGTGGTTTTTCCAGAAATCGTGTATCTGGCTGCATCGCTCTTCTGCTTACAATGAGTGGACGCATTCTACCCTCTCCCAGCCTCATGGTTCAGGCAGGCCTAACCGTGTCTCCCTGAGGGGCAGCCCTGGCTTGCCGAAGGCAAGCAGTCCCAGTGGTCCTAAGCCCTTTGCACAGTGAGCGGTTCAAGAAGCAGGAACCCAGAAACAAAGCCAATCAGCACACAGCATTCTTCCAGCCACAGCACTGGCTCCGGAGTGTTCGCATGACCTGAGGTGGTCCAACGAGACCCAGGGAAGAGAAGTAGGTGTGAAGGCTGGAACTGCTGCAGCCCCAGTACCACCACGAGGGAGGTAGCCTGAGGGTGAAGCTCTCACAGGAGGGCAGAGCTGAGAGAACAGCAGAGAAATGAGCCCGGGCCCAGATCAGACCCGACGGAAAGCCCGCCCTGCCCTTGCCCTTCCAGTTACGTGTGTTCATTAAGTCCCTTTCCGAGCTGAGCTGGCCTGAGTTGAGCTCACTGTGAGCTGCTATCAGAAGTACATTTACTCACCATCGCCTCAGCCTACAGTACGAGCTCCTTTGCACTGCCTACCACCGGGGTTGGCAATAAAGTTTCACTGGATCACAGCCACGCCCGCTCATTTACACACTGTCTCTGGCTGCCGGGGTGCTGCCATGGGGCAGCAGGGCAGTTGAGATAGACACCATATGGCCTGAAAAGTCTAAAAATTTACCACCTGGTTCTTTACAGAAAACGTTTGCTGACCTCTGCCTGCCCTTCCAGACTGAGCATCTACCACCCTGTGCCTCCCGCCCACTGCGACGCCGTCACTTCCCTGCTTTAGTTGTGCAGGGCCCTCATTTGGCCTGTAAGGGCATCCTACTAATCTCAGCTCAGGTGTCACCTCCTCTTTGCAGGTCTCCCATGGGGAGCACGTCTCCCTGCCCTGGTTCCCCACCACGCTGGGCAGAACTACCCAGCCCTGTGCCTGTTGGACTATAAGCCCTGACCCACTGGGTTACGGTTTCCTTATCTCTGTGTCCCTGTGCTTCGCACAAAGCCTGACACACAGTCCGTGGCCCGATGTTTAGTGACCTGAACTGCAGCCGACACAGGTCTTCAAGAAATGCAGTCGGGTTAGGGATGGGGTAGTGCCTACATCACACAAAGGGAGACGGGAGACAGAGGAGCCCCCAAAGCAAGCTCATCCGCTGGCCATGCTGCCGAGGTCCCTACTAGGGGCGGGAGCCTCACTAGGGCCTCGGCGACAGGTGTCTGTCACGGTGACTGGTTACAATCAACAGAAGTCAGCAAGGACGGCTTTATGAGAGAAAGCAATTTGATGGGAACATGATGGGCAGTTCCCAAAATCGACAGACACGCTAGAGAACCGGGCTGGGAGAAAGGATCCAGGGAGACGGGGCAGAAGGGAAACGCGGCCAAGGCCATGCCACAGGACCTTTGTTCAGGACACTCGCCATCTCCACGGGACTGTCCACTTTGAAGGACAGTAGCACTCAGCCCAGAGTCTAAGCCACGAGGTCACACTGAGGACGTAGCTGGAGCCCGAGCAGTGGAGGCAGGAAGAAAGACTGTCTGGTCTACTTTAGTCTCCGTATTGGGAGACAGAGCTCTGCCCTACACACTGGGGGTTCCCCCAAACAGAGCACTGAGTAGGATGCTAAGCACCCCAAAATACAGAAAGTGCCCATGAGACACACCAACTCACCAAAGGGTCGAATGAAGTAGCTAGCCCCGTGTGCCCTGTTTCCCGACACGGGCCCCACCCAGGGGACTCAGAGGCTCCTGGAGAGGTGCAAATGAGGGACAGGCCCCCGGGTGTCTCCACCGCCCAGAGCCAAGCGTGAACAAAGGAAGTCTTTCTTCATCGCTCACCACAGAGAGCAAGTGTCAAGCAGAATTTCAAGCCTCTGCTATTGCAAAACAGCTCAAGTAGTAGCAGAAGGTCAGTTCCAGAAACGTCCCTCTCTCCCTTCCCTGTAAAGACACTGGGCTTCAGCCATGTTCTGGATAACTTAATTGCCATTATCTGCACTTCACTCACTCATTCTGCAAACGCCCCGAGACCCAGGTGGGCCAGGTCCTGTGCTGGGTATTGGGGTATGAAGACGATTGTGTCACCATCCCTGGCTTCCAGAAGTCCAGTTGGCTGGAGGAGAGGACCCAAAAAAAGCCTGTTCACCCTGGGAATGGCGAGTATAGTGGAGGGTTAGAGGTCAGTGATGCGAATATGTGCGTCAGAGCTTTCTTAGTATTTGCTGGGCAACAGTCCATTCATACACACACACGCACGCACGCACGCACGCACACACATGCACAAACGCACACGCACATACGCACACGCATGCGCACACATGCAAGCACGCGCACATGCACGCACGCACACACATGCACGCACACACACATGCATGCACATATGTACACGCACACGCACGCATGCGCTCACGCGCACACACGCACACATGCACGCACACATGCACGCACGCACACGCACGCACACATGCACGCACACACACGCACGCACACATGTACACACACGCGTGCACACGCACACTGAGCTCCCTGCCTCCAGTCAGCCACCAGCCCTAGGACCACGGTCCAGAGGACGAAAGCTGCATGTCCACACCTGGACCCCATCAGGAAGGGCTGCTGGCTGCTGAGCTGGCCAAGGCTTCGAGCCCTGTGCCCTGTGGCTCCCTGCGCAGGACCCGGGCAAGGGTGGCGACCACCCGGCTGGCTGGGTTCTCAGGCAGGCCTGTGCGCTTGGCAACAGTGGGTCCTCGGGAAGCTGGGTGATACAGTTCTTCTTAGGGGTCCCTGCCCTACCCCCCGCAAACCCTAAGACCAATACCTGCTCTTCGCGTCAGACTTTCCGGTTTATACAACACTTTCACACACATTCGCTCACTCAGTCACTGAACACCTCGTATACGTCGAGGCACGTTGCTTAGAGGTAGGAATCCAAAGAGTAAAGAAACAGAACCCTTCTTCTTTTGGATGCCACCTCCTCTGAGAAGCCCTCCTTGATCTCCCCGGCAGGTGTGACGCCCTCCCCGTGAACTCCGCATGCGCCCACAGCCACCTCAGGCTTCCTATAGCACAGCAGCCTGCATCACCACCATCTGTCCTGATCTAAATTCCCGGCTGAGATGAAAAAGGGCCTCATCTACCTCACACACCACTGTATCCCAAGGGCCTGGCACACCGTTGGGGCAGAACAAATGTCTTGTAAGTACCCGTGGGAACGCCTGGGAGAACAGGGGGCCGTGGGGACAGGGCAGGTACGACTCTGAGGGTAAGAATCTGGCAATGTCACATCCCCCTCAGCATCTAGACTCTCAGAGAGCTTGGGTGACGTGTCCAAGTCATTCTTGCTAATAAATAAAAGTAGCTGGGCCTCCAATCCCACTCTCCTCATACAGATTTCCATTCCAACACCATACCCCAGCCAGCTGCTGCCTCTCCCGTTCCCTAGGGACTTCGGAGTTCCATCTGCCTCCTTTCTGTCATCAACTTCTTATTGCAGACCTAATGTAAAGTGTAGCCTCCCCTTGGGGTATTTTTGTAAGATACCTTGATGATAGAAGGTTGTGATTAAAACCGAGAAATGGGTTCCTAATAATGGAACGCTGGGTAGTCATTTATTCATTAAACACGTACTTCCTGAGCACCTGTGGTAACTCCATTCTAGGAGCAGAGAAGCTAGAGTGAACACAGGCACAAGGTCTGATCATGAAACGGTGGTACCCAAAGGTGGTGCCCCTTTGGTGAATGAGTGGGTACATGGGTGGATGGATGGATGGGTGGTCCATGGCGGATGATGGATGGATGGATGGATGGATAAATGGATGGAATGATGATAGCTGGATGGATGGGTCATGGGTGGGGGTGGATGATGGATGGATGGGTGGTGGGTGGGGGATGAATGGATGGATGATGGAGGGATGATGGATGGATGGATGGATGGATGATGAAGGGATGGAGGGATGGATGAAGGATGGATGGATGGATGGATGGATGAAGGATGGATGGATGGATGGATGAGGGATGGATGGATGGATGGATGAGGGATGGATGGATGGATGGATGGATGATGGAGGGATGATGGAGGGATGGATGGATGGGCGGATGGATGGATGAATTGCAGGTAATGTCAAGATATAACTTCAGCAGACTCAAGACACGTGGCCTGTTGGGGTAAGGGGGAGACCACACAATTCTTCACCCCCAGGTCTCTCTATTAGCTAATGGGGTAATCCCTTGGCTTTCCTCACTCTCCCTTCAATATCCACAATGCACGAGAAACAGATAGAATGAGTCACCTTCTCTGACCATGCTGGCTTCCTAATTAAAGTCAAGGATTTCTGTTTACTCAAGGCCTATAAACATAGACCCCCCAAAATGAGTGTTTAAGAGAAAGCAGATGAAATGTGGGTGAGGACTCACTAATAAAATCAGGAGGAAACGCAAGGCATTTTCAACCATGACTGTGATTAAACCAACTTGCAGGAAGGACGATGCCTTGGAAGCCCAGGCGCGTGAGTGTGTGCAGCGCCTGTTTCCAGGGTGAAATGTAAACCGTAACTTCCTGCAGAATTAACTGGCCCCCGGTGAGAGGTCTGCGCTCCGTTCCGCCCACCGCGCAGTGAATGTGGCCTTCTCTCCCTGCTCCTGCCACCGGCTTGTCACGCAGCTTGTCCAGAGCACGTCAAACAGTCTCGTGGACTCACACATTAGCTGGGGACAGCCTTCGGAGGAAGATCCTGTGCTTGGATGAAAAGAGGCACCTAGTGAAGTGTCAGAGGCTGAGGCTGCCCCCTTCTAGAACATGCACTGTCACTGGCCCAAGGCCCTTCCGAGGACAACGTCCTGGAAACCACGTTCTTCCTCAGTCGGGCAGGAACCTGGGGTTAGGAGTAGCACTCTTTTGAAATAGGGAAGAGAGTCTGGCCTGAATTGAACATGAGTGGCCAAGATGGCAAGGAGCCCCAAGGCCCCCCCAGGGTCCCCCAGATGACTTCCCAGAGATCAAAGGGGGGAAATGAGGGGTGCCGCCCAGGGCCAGCCTTAATGAAACCCTAATGAACAAGTTTCCACAATTAAAGACAACAATGGGAGGGAAGGCAGGGAGGCCCAGAAAAGGGATGTCTTTGATTTAAGCACTGATGAAATTCCCCATCACTGCTTTAATCTGGTCCCCCCCCCCCCCGAGGGAGTTGCACAGGCCTTGCAACGTTTTCAAAGAAAATGATCTTGAATATGCATTATTCCCAAAGCCGCCAGAAGCAGTCGGCCCTCCTGCCTCTGCCCCTCTTCAGGGTAGCAGCCATTCCCAAAGGAGTTTTTCACGGCAGACAATGGCAACCCAGACTCTTCTCCGTACAAGACGCGCCCTCTCGCTAGCTCCTGCACTCCGCAGGTCCCCCTCCTCTGTCTTGGTTTGCCAGTGGCTTTCTGCACTTGAGGCTGAAGCCAATCGCCTCAGGCTGGGACCAAGCTCACGACCCGGAGGCCCCATCGTCATCAAAGCGCTCTCTGAAAACTACCCAGGTGGAGTCTATCCCGAGGCTACTCCACGCCAACCTGGATGCTGAGCCATTCTGAGCAGAAATGATGAGGCACAAAACACACCGAAGGTCGGCTCCAAGCTGAGCCCATCACCCACTCCGTCAGTGACGGCCTGCCTAGTTTTTGCACGTGCTGTTCCCTTTGTCTGAAATGCTGTTTCCAGCACTGGCCTTTGAAATTCAGTGGAAACTGTCACCACCTCTATAAAGCCTACCCCAGCCCCTCCAGACAGAGTTCAGTTCAGCATGTCCTGAGTGTGTGAGCCTGGCCAAGCCCTGTACCCAGCCAGATGTACAGAGCGGAGAAAATTCTCTCTCTGGCTGCAGACCCTCCAGGCTAGCCTCTTGCTTGCCATTCTATCTTTAAAATTTTACTGTGCAAGATTTTAGATGTGCAAAAAGTATATAAAGAATAATAAAACCACCTCTGGTACCCACTGCCCAGCTTAAGAGTAAAATACAGCGAATACAACGTCTCCTGGTACCCCCGCCCCCAATTCTACTGCTCTCCACAATCCCCCAGGGGTAAGAACTATCCTCAATTTGGTATTTGTCACTGCCGTGCATTTCTTCATACTTTTACTACATATGATTGTATCCCCATAAACAATGCCTAGCACTGTTTGGCAAGTTCTAAAATATTCATAACCTGAACTTTGCATATTGATACGATTTGTTTTCACGTCCATCTCCTCCCGCAGTGCAGGACCCTCCCTGAGCAGCGCCTGCCTCCCGCGAACCTCATGACTGGGGCACCTAACCCAAACTCTGGTACCCAGTTCATGCTTCACGTGCGCCTGTAGGAAATGGGGTACGAGAAGAAAACATGGATGCTAGGGTTCCGCCCATCAGACCCCAAAAGGGAGTGAGTGGGGAGAAGGGTGCAGAGGGCTTCCCCAGTGGGTCAAGCTGTAGGACTGTCTCCTAAAGGCCTCCTACAGTTCTTAGAGGCTGAGGGGGCATAGGACCCGAGCTGGGTGACAAGAAGGGGAGAAGCAGAACTCCCAGTGTGCACCCGGCACACAGCAGGGACTCTAAGTGTTTGGTGAATGACTGTTTCTACAGATAAGACCATGAAGGGACCTAACAAAAAAGTCTGGTTGGTCCACAGGAGAACCAACTTGGGGACCCTCTAATAGAGAACAGCGGAGTCCTCACTCCCTGGGGGGCCAGGGTCTTCTGTCCCCCAGCTCCAGCTCCCACGGCCGAACCTGCATTCTGAACTTCACTAACTGAGATGCCCCAGGTGGTCTCCTGGATCCTTGGAGGAATCCCAGGGGTGTCACAGAACTGAGCAGGGGGGCGGGCAGGGGAGAGAACACAGAATAAAGGAGGGGTGGGGCCTCCGCAGTCGCTCTTTCCACCCCCTGCGCGGAGTCTCGGACTTGGGAATTCCCTGCCAGGCCGAAGAGCATCTGGCCACCAGGTGGGGGTTAGGAAGAGCTGAGGCTGAGAAGTCCCACCTTGCGCCCCGACCAGCTGTGCAGCCTGGGGCAAGTCACTCAACCTCTCTGGGCTTCAGTTTGCTAAAAGAAGTATGCACTCCTTCTACAAAATCTCTTGGAGCAAAGCCAACCCTGAACCCAACCTACGGACCTAAAACAGAAAGAGGCCCAGCACGTGGGCTGGGGACGATTTAGCGGAACGAGGCCACAGCGTAAACACGGGGCGCTCTGTGGGCATGAGGTGCTGTTAATATTCGGCTTTATCTGCTATCAGATGTGCCCCTTCCTGACTTTTTCTCTTCCTTTTATTTTTTTTTTAATTTTTATTTTTTATTTTTAAGATTTAAGACATAGCGTTTGGTCAACGCTAAGTAGAACAGAGAGCCAGGGAGCTCATCTTTAATTCATCACCAACAATACGCAGCTCGGCTCCAACTTGCCCAAATGCTTTCTTCCAGCATATCTATTCATAGACGCCTGTTCCTAGAGCTGGTTCTCAACTACTCACTGGAACGCAGGCCTTGATCCGTGCTCTGAGGCTGCACAGGGGACCGGAAGGACGGGGGCAGGGAGAATGGGGGCTGGCCTAGAAAAGACACCCCTGACACCCAGAGAGCAGCGACACCGCTCCACCAGGGCGCCAGGGGACAGGGCCCTTGGCGGGTGTGGTCATTGGGAGAGGGAGGTGGGAGGAGAGGGAGGTGGGGGGAGAGGGAGAGGTGGGAGGAGAGGGAGGTGGGAGGAGACAGGTGTATCCCCACCCCCACCCCACCCCCCACCCCCAGCCTCACACCCCCGCAACTGCATCCTCCAGAGAGGCTCATTGGCGTGACATGATGTGCTCCAAGCAAATGGCAGAGCTGCCTACACGCTGCAGGGGCGAGGCCCACGGGTCCCTGCAGCTGAGGGAGCAGAAGACACCCATGGCCTCAGGGAATTAAAGCCCTGCAGTTGCCTTTTACCTGCTGGGCCGCCCCTAAGCCTCTGCAGAGCTGAACTAAATCTCCCGCCCCGGGTGACGAGGGCGAGATGAGACGATGGCTCCCAAGGGGCACCTCTGTCATTAGCAGCGTTTTCATGCTCTGTTCTGGTCCCTTTTTCTTCCTCTGGTCCCCGAAACGGCGAGGGTGAGGACGAGGACCACGTGGGACTCAGCAAGGAGTCCCTGCAGCGTCATTTCTTCCTTCAGTGTCCACAGCAGCAAGTGACTGACTCACATATCACTTCCTCCGGGAAAGTCAGAGGGCCCCGATGCTGGACACGGGGACCGAGGGGGCGGGGGCCGGGGACAAGAAGGGATTTTCCGGGCACTCGGTGAACGCCTATGTGAGATGCTGAGAATGTGTCCCTCTTTCGTATCTAATCTCAGAAGCACGGACAGACACACATACACACAAATAGGGAATCTTGGCATCTGAAACATTTCAAAATACTGCAATTTCAATTTTCCACCCAGAGCAGAGCGCGAACTCACACCCCTTAATTACCAAGCATACGCTGGGCACCCCGATGGCGGCACCTCCAGGGGCTTCGTGCCTTCCCGTAACAAAATCGCCGAAGAGTTCCAAATCAGAACCTCTCTGAAATGCAGGCAAAGATGACAAGCAAGCTGCATGACAGCCAGAACTCGAGAGAAAATGGCATTTTAAATGCCACAGAGACTGAAACCGGCAACCCCTTAAATGGGTACAGCTCAGCCACCTGCCTGGGAGCCCTGTCTGCTCCGTTCCGGCTTCTCAGAAGGCAGATGCCTCCATTTCTCCCTGACCCGTGTCCTGCCCCAGAGCACAGGTCAAGTGGCCCCGCTCCTCCATAGAGGTCAAGTGCACCCGCTCTCCTTGGACGTGCGGGGTGGGGGGTACCCTACAGCTGTGGACATGGCGTTACTTCATCTTGCACTGGGCATACACAGGACAGCACCTCCCCCACTGAAGCGGACGGTCACATCTGTGTGGACGCTTAAGCTAGACGACGTCACCCAAACAGAAAACCTTCTGCTATGGTTCATGGGCAGTTGTCAGTCATCTTTTCCCCAAAAATAATCCATCTAACGTGAAGGGAGTTGCTGGCATCACGGTCTGGCTAGATGCTCTTCACTCCATCAGCTGCTAACCTGGAGTGAGGGCTGAGAGCCTAGAAAAGTCACGTGACCTCCCCCTGACCCCCCCCCCCAGGTTCTCTCGATTATCAAATGGTGACAATAATTTCTTCCCGTAGGCCTGGGAGGGTCTGGTCCCTCCACGGCAGCTATTATAGTTAAGAACTGATAGCTGCATACTCCCGTGCACCAGGCCCGTCAGCATTTTAACCACAGGAATGCCGGGGCCGCAGTGTCAGTGACTGGTCTGCTCCGTTGTACAGCATTACGAAGTGATCTAAACTTTGGTTTCTTTCTTTGCCTGGAAACAGCAGGGCTCTAGCTTTCTGAGAAGAGCAGATAGATGAGGAGAGAAGAGAGGAAGGGAGTTAAAGCAGCAGGATCACAGTGTAGAAAAAACCATGCGAAGGAGAGAACGGAAAAGAAAATCGTCCATGTTCTTGTCCCCACGTCACGATCTGTGACTCCGTTTGGCTGCGTGTCTCCTTCCAAGCTTTTTCTCCGTTTCCTCCCAGCCTCCTTGGCCCTTGCCTTGAGTGGCTACAGCACAACTAAATCAAGCCTTCAGTGACTGTCAGACACTTAGGTCATTTCCCGTGTCTTTTGTGACTGTAAAAAGAAATGAAGATCTTTGTCCATATTTTTTACTGTTTCCTTAGGAGTGGGGTCCACTGGGTCAAAGGTTACAAATATCTTCATGGCCCTTGACATAAATTGCCATGATAGTCCCAAAGGGTCTTTCTGGGACCCCACTGGCCACTTGCAAGAAGATACAGATGCCTCCATGGGGGTGCCACCTTTCACGGGCATCACGGTGTGGCAGAAGGGTACACGCTGGGTTTTTCTCTGGAGCAAACGCTCATGGAACATTCCGAACTCTGCACATCAGCACTTTCAGTCTCCCTCGTGGAGTGGGAGCTCTAATGCACAGGAGAGACACCCAACCTCCTGCCCCAACAGCTATTTAATGGGACATGAACGAAGGATCAGGTTTCCTTTCCTTTGGTTTCAAGTGTCCAAGGTTCTTGAGACAAAGATCAGTTTTACTGGAGAGATGCACTTTCCAACCACATTCTGGGTCATGGTCAGGGAAAAGGAGGGCTCCCAGGGGCGGGCTGGGGGACACTCCAAAGGTCAGACACTGTTTATTCCTCATTTACTTCTACGAGGGTCAAGTGAGAAGTATGCAAATGGTGTCTTTCTACACTTCCCCTGCATTTCACCATCGAAACTGAGAAACACAACTTAGGAAAGAGACAGTTCCACTGCGGGGCGGGGCCTCAGGGAGCTGGGTCATCCCCAAAGGCTGGGGTCCCCCGTGGGCCCAGGAGGCCCTTTCAGATCAACCCCAGGAAGGAGCATTTAACCACAGATGCAACGCATGCACGACCAAGGACAGTCATAAAGGTCCTATAAACCTTGGAGCTGTTGGGACCAAAGAGACTGCTTTTATTCAGAAAAAACGGAGTCAGGTCTCATCCGGTCAGGAGAGCCAGCCAGCATCCTTCCTGGACGCCCACCCTGGACAGCTGGACCTGCCCCCACAATCCCCCACAATCGCCAGACTTAATCACACCCAAGCAGGGGAGACCCCTGGAATAATCACGCAGGTAATTATATGTCACCCGCCATTGGGTCAGAGCAACTGCACCCTCGAAAGATGCCCTCGGTGCATCGCGACGTGCAGTTTCATCAGCTCTCTGAGCTCCGCTTAAGGGGCCGCCGCTTTCTGTTTTCATCCTAAACCCTCTAACGGACAAGGGCCTTTCTCCTGTTGCGTGTATCGGTACTTGTTTCATCTGGGGCTAACGTGCTTCATTGTCTATCGTACACCCCTGTTTGCGCCCCCTATTCACACATACGTGTCACTGCACAGCATCACGTACACAAAACCACGTACGTGCACAGACTCCCTCCGGGGCAAGCCTAAAGGTTGTGTGGGACCATTTTCACGGTGCACTGCTGCCTGCCGTGCTCGCTTCCACACTTTGTGGCTCAGATGTGACTGCTCTGCGACGTCTCTTTTCCTTTGGTGCTTTTGGGTCTTGAGGGACTAGAGGAAAGTCAGTCTGGAAACAGGGCGTCCCAGGCTGGTGAGCGTCAGAGAGGGCCCCGTGGCTTCAGAACCCATGTGCCAGGACAGGCTGTCTGGGCACTGAGCCATGAGCTGTGCCCCTCTCAGCAGGGCGTCCGCCTCCCTGGCCTGGTCCCTCCCTCTTTCAGTGAGTGGCCTAGATGACTGTCACACTCCCGAGAGACTCTGGTACCTCACCTCACCTCTCTGGGCCTCCGGAGGTTCCCACCGTCCCGAGCGGGATGCTCAGAAGAGGTGACACTGTGCTGTGAGGCGGACCTCCTCAGCACTTTGGGCGGGTGGCCCCGCCTGGGTCAGTCCCTTCCAGAGAGAAAATGCTTCCTCCTCTCTGGTGCCCATCCTGTAACCCTGTGTGGGCCGTGGATGAAAACACTGGGAGGGGTGGGGCAGGGGACCCTCAGCATCCTCTCTGTCTTATGCCCACCGGCCCGGGGACGGAAGCGGGTCGCGGGTCGCGGGTCGCACACGGACGACGACGACGACCAAATCGGGCGGCTCCTCTCACTGGGTTCCTCAGCGTCAAAATCACTGAAGAGCGCCGCTGAACACGTTGATTCTTCACCCTCCTACCCAGAAAGCTCACGCACACCCAAGTCACGGCCAGATGAAAGGCAGACTCGGGGACAGGAAACGCAGGCAGAGAACGTTCTGGCAGTTCAGATACTGAAAATGGATGGGAGGGACACTGCAAGCAGAGGCATTCTACGTCCTTATTTTCTCAAGTCTACGATGACCCGCGTCCAAACGCTGGGATTTTCCTTTGACGTGATCCCCGCAAAAGCACGACCCCACAGCACCCTTCTTTTCCCTGAAATCTGCTCCTTGGGAGGGTGCAGGAGAGCAACACACAGGATGCCACACTTCCCAACACCAAAGGCCCCGACAGGCGCACTAATAGCATGCGTCAGTTTCACAATGAATTCACCCAAAAACTCACTACTCAAATGAGCCCCAGGAATCCACTTGCAAGAATCATTTATAAATTCTGAACTTCCTCGGCTGCCAAGTTCACAGGAGGTGGTTGGCAATGAGGGTTGCTGAGGTGCTCCCTCCCCCCCGATAAAAAACCGCCAGCAGCAGCAGCCGTGTGCACACTTCGGTAGACAGCTCTGGCGATTTTTCCAGTTAAGTTCCAAGGTCAAGGTGAAAGCAAGGGTAAAAACAGGAAGGGGAGCTGACGCCGGTGGTACGTCTGAAGGCCAGGTGTGCGTTCTTAGCCTCTATGCCTTTGCAGTTTCCTCACCTGCAAGATGGGGACGACGTGCCCTGCCCCACAGACGTACTGTGACGGTGAATAAAATACCGTACGTCACCGTGTGTGACGCGCTCCCGTGTATAACGTGCACCCATGGTTTCGGCCCGGACTTTCAGGGGGAAAAAAATCTGTTGTTTTAATTTTTTAATTCAAATTTTTAATTTGTTTATATTTAGGTGCTTGTTTTTTGTATTATAAAGGAATGTTAGCATTTATTTTTTAGCATCCCATGGTACAAAAAATTCCACGTAACAAATAATTACAAAACACAAAAACAGATACAAGGCACAAGACATTTTATGTATAAAAAAATCTTTTTATAAAAATAAAAGAAAATGATCACATTCCAGGGTATTGTTTTGCATATGGATATTGTTCTTGAGTTCTAGAGTGACACTTTTTACTGATAAGCATACATAAAAGAATTAAAAACATTGATATAGGTAGGAAATTAGCACTACCCATGTATAACCCACGCTCACATCCTTATTTTTCCCTCACAAATTTGGGCAAAAATGTGCACATCATACACAGCAAAATACGCTATGCAACGTACACATTGTTCACGTTCACCTCTACAAGGGAAACTGTATCATTATAGAAGAGACCAACAAAAGCCCCCAAATCACCAAAACCCACAACATGATGTCTGAGGGAGGTGTGTTATTAGGTTAAAGCCCTCTGCAAAGGTCAGAAATGCTGCCTCACGCACGACTCTTGCCCCCCACCCCCGTCACCAGCTGTCCTCTCCTCCCTGGGGCCCAGCGACTCACCCTACCACCTTATCTCCAAACCTAGTCACAGAGCATTTCCGATGTCTGAGTGACCAGAACAGCCCAGAGGGGCTGCACTGGGGTCAGTCTAGGGAAACAAATCCAAATCCTTCCTCTCCAAGCTGCAAACGCCCTTAGGGACTGCGTGGGGTAGCAGTGGGGCACAAGATTTATCTCCCACGTTGGACCCACGGCAGGGCCGAGCACACGATAGGCACTCACTTCACTGCTATTGTTGACTAGCAGGACGGATATGATCCCGGCGCAATGAACCAAACTCTTGATGGCCGCGGGGGCGTGCTTAGAAATGACTACACGATACCACTGTGCCCTCCGTCATGAGCCTGTGTGACCTGCGTGCAGCGGGGCCCGTCTCTGGTGCCCGTGGAGCTCCGAGCAGGGCCCGAAACCAGAGCAGACATGTTAGGATGTTATTGCCTGAGTTTCACTTCCACGTTGCCTTCTGAATTGTACTTCAACTCTGGTTTTGAGCAAAGGTGGGGCCCACAGGGTGGTAAAGGCCTCCCACGGTGTGCAGGCTCCTGAGACCCAGCCCCCACGACTGTGTGGACAAGGGGACTCGACTTCCCAATGCCTGTGAGACACCAGGCCCCAAGCCAGGTCCAGTCAGATATTTTCTGACTTAACAGCCACAACAAGCTCCAAAATAGGCACTGTGATGCCGGGGGGAGACGTACAATCGCAAAAGACTCCACAGGGAGGGAGTCAGGTATGAATGGAGACGGACCTGGTCCCCAAGTCCACGGCTCTTCCCCCTGCCACCACCCCCTTTTAAAGGCGCACCCCAGAAGGGCCAACCCCAGCCTTGAGGTTTGCACAAAGCCACTGCAGCAATTTTCAATTGTCTTAATGAAATACCTACCCTCTCATCAAACTCATTCTCTGAATCCCTGCCTGGGGATAGGGGGTGGGGTAGCCCTGGCGGGGAATTAGCACTGGACAATCGGTCCTCACCTGCCTGCGGAAGGGGTGTGTCTACGGGAGGCTGGGATAGGAGCTTTGATGCACAGGATCTCATCTAGTCCTCCAAGCTCTCTGGGGAGGTGGGTGCCACTTGCCCAGCTTCATCTGTGAGAGTGCTGGCTCAGCAAAGGGCTGAGGTCTGCCCCAGGTCCCCCAGCTCTGAGGGACCAGGGCCCTTCAGCATTTGCTCAGCGGGTGTCGGTTTCTATTCCAAAGAGCTCCATGTGGCCACACAGAGACTGAGAAGCAGAGGGGTGCAGGGCGGAGCTGTTGTACCTCTCCCTACCCCAGCCTCTTCCCAGCTGCGGCTCCTCTGCAGGGCCGCCCCTCCCTGTCCTTCCTCCCTCCCTCATCTGGGGGTGGGTGGGTGTTAGTCTCCAACACGTGTGTGATGTCAAAGTGGTCAGCTATCCCACACTGGGCCTTCTTCACTGTGGATATAAGGGCTTAGTCTCCTGCCAAAGGAAGGTCAAGGGCAGAGGTACCTTTTCAACTGGGGAACAATGTCCCAGCAACCTCTTGGCCTCAAAGTCTTGCACTTAGGGTGGCCCCAAAGCTCTCCCAGGCAGACACTGTGCAACTGCATGAAAGACCCGGACCAGAAGCCGAAAAACCTGGGTTCCCATCCGGCTTTGCCTCTTGGTAGCCTGACCAGATGTCCCATTTTATTATTGTATGTATTTATTTATTTATGTGGGTAGTTCCCTGGCTGGGAATAGAACCCAGGCTGGGGCGCGGAGAGCACTGAGGCCTAGCCGCTACACCACCAGGGAACCTCCCAGATGTCCCATTTTAAACAGGACAGGAAACAATGGTGCTGTCCCGTTTCAAATGGCATGTGGGGCCAGCCTCCTGACACCCTGAATTCAGCCCGGTGAGACCAGGCTTGACCACGGGTTCCATTTGACATGGGACAGTTGTTTTCTGCCCCACGTAAAACGGGACATCTGGTCAGCCTACCTCCGGGGCACGAGGCTCCGGACTCCGGGCCCTAGTTCCCTCGTTTGTTAGGAATGCTGGATGCCTAAAACCTGCAACGCCGAGCAGGAGGTGCCCCGTCAGTCTTTCCAGGCAGCATCACGTGAAGGCCTGTGGGGCTCACACAGCTTCTGCCTCCCGGCCCCTGCTCAGCCCCGCAACTGTCCGGCGCGCTGCGGGCCCGTGGGGCAGCTCCGGCAGGGGAAGGCGGCTCTCCTCTCTACGTCCCTCCGTGCTCTCACTGGGCCTCTGTCTCTCAACCACACGTATTTCTGACACCATCCTCCACTCGCCGAGCAGTCACCGGCCTCAGGGACCCCTGGTACCACAGTCCCATCTGCATCCTCAGTCAGCCCGGAGCCTTAAGGAGTGACAGGTGTGGGGACCTCTGAGCTCTGCCTGCTCCACACGGGGACCACAGCCCACAGCATCACGTGGGAAAGTGCTGGAAATACCGGATCTCGGCCTGCCCCAGGCCCCTAACTCAGAGTCTGCAAGGGGACTTGGGGGCACACTCCAGTTTGGGAAGCACTGTTCCAAAAACCCTATCAGCTTCTGGCGCGTCCTTACCCCACATCCCTCACTTTGACCATCAAGAAGCCTCCTAAGTGTGGGCCTTAGGAAAACATAGCATGTCATTAACTGAAGGACATTCACCTTAGGAACCTTCCAGAAGCCTGCCACTGACTCTCACGAGCAGAAACTGAAAGATGCACCCAGGGCGATTCCTTGTACATGTTACCCACTGGCCCCCTGAGCCCTAAGGGAGCCAAGGCAGCTTTCAAAGATGTGGGTTTGCAACTAGCAGCAGTTTCCACCCTTGTTCTGTGGATTTGGTCACCCTCATGCTCCCGCCCACCCGCCCCCATGCAGGAGTGATGGACAGGACAGGTGCCAACCTCCGACGGCTGAGACAGACAGACCGGCGGCCCACCTGCCCCTCGTGGGCCCCGCGTCGCTACACTCACGACCGCTCACCCCCCTTCCCCACTCCTGACCCTCACGCCACGCGGAGAGAACAGGAACCTCTCCAGAACACGTCGTCAGCTTTTTAATAAACCCCGCCATTCCCCTAATGGTTTCACATGATCTTCAATATTTGTAAAAATCACTCTCAGCAACACTTCATTAACTAAATCTCCTCGGCGACTTCGATTATTTATATATTTATGAACACGATGCCGCCTTCCCTTGGAGCAGATGGCAGCTCTAGTCTTTGAAAAGGAGGGGGGAAATCTCAATGGGTGAGAACGTAAACTCAGTGACTGCCCCGTTTACTCTTCCTGACAAGCTCCAGGACGCTGGTCTTCCCATTCAGCAGAAGAGCCCTACGACGGCCAGCCAACAGTGGGTTTGGGAAAGCACGGAGGCCTGACCTTGCATCCGGGAAGACGCTTCCAGCCATGGGCTCAACTCTCAGTGGGAACCGGAGCTCTGTCCGTGGAGGGACAGGATGGGGGGGCTGGGAGAGGGACAGAGAGAGCCTGGGGGTGGGGGAAAAATGCCCAGTATTTGCTGAGCATCCACTATGTGCCACACACTGTGCTGAGCACCTACTATGTGCCATGCACTGTGCTGGGAGGGTCTCCATACAACCTCTGGGTTGATCTTCCCAACAACCCTTCCAGGTGGCAATTCCTCGTGTGAAAGATGAAGAAGGCCCAGAGAGAAAGGGACTATCTTGCCCAAGGTCACAGAACCAGTAGCACCAGAACCAGGAAGTGAGCCCAGGCAGTCTGGCCCCCAGACCCACACATATGCTGCCTCTACAAGCAGAGAATGGTGACAGGAACACACGATTGCCCCTAACCCCATGCATCCTTGGCTACAGAATTACGTTTCAACCTCCTGAGACCAATCGCCCCCTTTGCAGACCATCAGACTTAACTGCCGAAGTTCTTTCTAGCTTCAGCAGGAAGGAGCTGATGTGAACATTACGAAAAGGTATGAAATGAGTGTCACGGGGTCATGTAAAGTGCACTTAGCGGGAGAGAGGAAAGAAAGACCCTTGACCCTCAGGAAAGGATGAAAAACAGGATCACGATGAGTCCTTGTTCACCAGGCCTTTATCACATGTCCCCAACGGGAAAAGAGGAAAAGAGTCAAGTCAGCCTTCCCCCGCCCCCACGCAATTCACTTCTCCCAAGAAGCTCCAAGTTAACAAAGAGAAGTGGTTCTGGCCTCTGAGACGCTTGTCCTCTAGCTGAGGAAACAGCGATTGTCACTGTGGATGATGACAACAACCGTCAGTGAGGACGGTGGCCGTTCACCTGGGGGGCTGTGCTAAGGGCCTCGCTCACTCTGCCACAATGAGCAAATCAACCCCACGACACACGGTCGCACTTTACAAACGCGAACACCGATGCTCCGAGCGGCGAGGAAACGCGGTGACAGGCACATGGCAATCGGGGGACAAGTAAGGTGTGACTGTGGACCTTGTCCTCTTCCTAGGAGCCCTGCGACACGGACGGGGTGGGGCAGGAGTCGTTTCCAGATGACGAAAAGAGGGTGACGGGGGAGGGGGGTGACCTCTCCAAGGCTTCCTGGTCAGCCTTAAGATCTGAAGTGGACCGATTTTTTAAATCCGACTTTTCACCCACTACTGCCCCTACAATGCTCACTGAGATGGTTTCACTAAAGGTGGCCAAGTCGCAGACAGACAGACACAGGATGTGACAGCGGTAATGCTAAGCATGAGGCCACCACCTCCTGACACTGGTGTCCCTTAGGAGCCCCTCCTCTCACGGTCTCTGGATTCTGAGGTAGGAGCTGGCAGAGACTTGGATTGCACAGTGAGGAAATCTAGACATACTTGGGTGGAACCACCAGAGACCAATTTCAAGGTCACCCACGGGCCAATGCCCTGGCCTTGAGGTGGAGACAGAATGTGCTTCCATAAAGAGCAATGAGGAAACCCTCACTCTTTTGTTCATTCTGAAAAAAAAAAAAGAAAAGAAAAAAAAATGTAGCGTGCATCTAGCTATGCCAGACAGCCTAAGAGGGAAACACAAAGGCCGTTCGGACGGGGGCAAAGTCTACAGGAAGTGGACTCAGGTGAGGGCCCCGGGTCTGCCACGTACCAGCTGAAGGTCGTGGGCCAAGCCCTACAGTCTCCGTAAGTCTTGTCAAATGAGAATTAAGTCCCAGAGGTAACTGTGGCCACTCCCAGCCTTAAAAATGAATCTGCAAGCGCCCAAACTGCAGCGGGCCACAGCACAGAGGTGCCTGCTGTTGCTTCTTAAAGTGATAGTCGTATTCAGGCTCATGTGCCCTCCAGACATGGTGGGGGGATACCCCACTAACAATCCTAAGAGAGGTGCACACCAGCCTTTGGGAGCCGAGAAAGAGGAAGGAATGGCTGTCAGAAAAAGCAAAATTACTTGAAAATTTCCCAAAGAGAAGGGCAGAAAGGCAGACAGGGTCTTTATCTGAAGGCCATTTCCAAATGCTCCTCTGTGTCAAGGCCCGCTAGCCTCCGGCGACACTTGCACTCGGCTCCTCCCCATGCCTAAAGTCTAGGAAGGATCTAAAAAAATGCAAATTACAACATGCTCCCCCCGCACCCCCGCCCCAGGAAGAAAACCCGGGCCTCTGGCCACTTCTGCATGCCCCACCAAGAGAGGAAAACCCCACCTCTCCTCGGCAGCTTCCTCCACTCTCACCGAAACCCCGGGGCCTGGGAGAGCAGCCCAGCTGTCGGCCCTGGCTGCCCGCCTGGCCAGTCATCTGGCGGTGGCAATCAAAACGATGCTTCCTGTTCATTTCCACCAAATGCAAAGCTCCGAGAATGGGGAGAGGCTCAAGTCAGAGTTTAAGCTCCTTTTCACAAGGAGTCAATATTTTCACAAGATAATCCTCCTCCGGGAGGGGGTAGATTACCAAAATCCCAGGTGGCCAAAGGTGGCTCTCTGGGGACTGTGGGATGGAGGTGACAAGAACAAGGAAGCCAAACCGTGGAACCACACCCACTCACCTCTCAAAATTCACATGCACCTATTCATTTCACAAGTATCTATGGAGAGCCTCCCAGGTGCCCCAGGCACCCTTTCTAGGCAGTGGGGATGCACAATTAAAGGTGACTGAGTGTGACACTTTCTATCACCTCGCCCGCTCCAGACCAGGAAATCCACTCCCTGTCTCTAGGCCCAACTCAGAGCAGCCCACTTTACAGGCGGCCGATGGGCACAACACAGAGAGGGCAAGTGACTTGCCCAAGGTCACACAGTTTGCTGGTGGCAGACCAGGAATTAAAACAGAGGTGCAAAGTCCGTGTGACACTCCCCAGCGGGGCCTCCTTCCCGCTCAACCCTTCCCCCAACGGCTTTTTTTTTTTTTTGCAACAGGGTGGGGATCAAAGACCGTCCCCCAGGGCTCTAGCAAGGGAAGTCCAGGGTTCCTCTTTCCTCCCACCCCCAACCCTGGACCCACAGGTTCCAGACCCAGTCTGCGTGTGCACAGCCCCGGGAGAGCCTGCAGGCTATGGGGGCAGCCACCGATAACCCTAAACTTCCATTTAAAAATAAAGATGATGCAAAGATAAAAACCAAAGAGGAAGTGCTCCTCAAACACGGACGGTGGTTACCCCAGGAGGAAGTCTTGAGCCCGAAGGAGATTTTGTTCACCCCCTCCAGTTCCTCAGTTCTCAGCGACGGGCCTTCCAAGCCCCCCATGGAAGTTGGCTAGCGGGTGGCCCTGCAGCCCGGGGCCAGAGCCTGCGTCCTCACTTGGCCTGCAGGAGCGGTCTGCGGCGGGGGACAGCCACCCCAAGCCCTCCTCCCTCCGGGCGCAGGGCGCCAGTGCGTGCTGCCAGCAGCCGGGTGGACCCGGTGGCGGCCCCACGGCGTGCGCCCCTCGCGCCCTGCCCAGCCGAGGCGCATCCTCCCGGTGCCCCCCGCCGGCCCGCAGCCCCGCAGCACTCCCTCTCCAGCCGCAGCGGCGCCCGGCGCGGCCAGACTCGCACCCGCACCTCTCCCCGCATCCACCACGCGCGCGCCCCGCACCCCGCGCCCGGGCGGGGGCCGCTCCGCTCCAAGGGCGCGCGCGGGCGGCCGGGGCGGCGGTGCCAGCGGAGCCCCGGGCACGTACCTGACGGCCGGGCGAGCAGCAGGCGGAGCGCGGGCGCGGGAGCGCGGGAGCCTCGGAGCCTCGGGCGCCGCCGCCGCCGTTTCCGGGTTGGCGGGGCTCACGTCACCGCCACAGGTTTGCGAGCGGCCCCCGCGGCGGCGGTAGCAGCACCAGCAGCGGCGGCGGCGGCGACGGCGGCTCCGGCAAGTGCCGGGCGAGAAATCACTATAAAAGGAAGAGCCGCCGCGGGGAGGAAGAGGAAACGCTGTTTACCTTCGCGAAGCGCAGCCGCCGGCGCTCGCACAAAAGGAGGCCGCCCGCCGACGCGCCTCCCCGCACCCCACCCCACCCCACCGCGCCGGGGCCCCGCCGCATCGCGGGCCCCGCGTCAGCGCGCGCGGCGCCCCGGGACCGCCCCGCGCCGGCCCCCACCCCAAACCCAGCGGCGGGGTGCGGGGCAGCGGGTGGCCGGCGGCGATGGCCCGGGCGCTCGGGGCTGGGATGACCTTGGGCAAGTCACGGCTTTGGGCGAGCGGCCGTGTGGGCTGCGCCAGGGCGAGCAGGGGCGGCTCCTCGCCTTCCAGGAAACCCCCGCTCCGGGGGGCGCAGGGAGGTCCCAAGGTCACAGCACTTCAGGCAGGGCGACAGCTTGAACCCAGACCCCTGACCTTCGGGCCAGCAGATGCCTGTGCCGGGGTGGGCGACCCGCTGCCCTGCACGGTGGGGAGGCTGCTGAAGCCGACCCCTGCCCGGCCCACCTCGCAGAGGGGTCAGCGAGAGCCCGCGCACGCGAAATATTCACGCAGCCCCCAACAGACATGTACCGCGGGCCTACTAAGTGCTGGGTTGCTCTAGACCCTGGGGACACAGCTGGGAACCCACAGCAAGTCCCTGCCTAGGGGTGGGGGGAGGCAATAAACAAATACCTGATGGTCTGGTGGCACTTCATGCGACAAGGAAAAGTAAAGCAGGGAGCGGGTGAGGCTGGAGGGGAGAGTGGACTTTCAGGTGGCTCAGGTGGTCCCTTCAGAGGGGGACTGCTACCCTGGGTGATGGAGAGAAAGCTGGCCCTCAGACTGGAAGGGGGGGGGTCCTAACCTGGGCACAAAGAACCTGGGGCTTCAAAACCTCCTGAGTGACAGCTCCCAGGGGCTGGGTGGTGGGATCACTGCTTAATGCATCCAGGAGGGTGACCGACATATTCTGGACTAGGTGCAGGTGGTGCCGGCACAACCAAATGCCACTGACTTGTCACGCGGAAATGGTTAACTACGACTATACGTTATAAGAATTTCACCTGAATTTAAAAACAAGGAAGGAAGAAAAATTTGGCAGTGGGGTTGGGGGGAGCTAGCGAAAGGGACCTTTCATGTGTTTTCAGTATTTCAATATACCCACATAGGACGGCACAAAGGAACCAAAATCTCAGAATCTTAGCAAGGGTTTGGCTGTGACTCCTTGTGAATGTGAGTAATCCTTTAACAACCGAAAGAACAAGGAATTGGTATTGACTAATGCACTTTTGGAATTGTTCCTATTAGAACCCAGTTTGTGTTTGTGGGGGGGGGGGGGGAAGGAGCATGGCACCATGGCAACGCTCAGGGTCAAGTTAGAGGGATCTAAATTCGAATCCTGACTCTAGTTTTTACCCACCGCAGGGCCTTGGGAGAAGTACCTCACCTCTCTGTGCCTCGTGGGCGCATGTAAAATGGGGTGATGATGACATCTACACCATAGGACTGTGGTGGGGACCAAGTGGAAAAGCATGGTGGCATGTCGCCTAGAAGGTACTGAGTAAATGACTGTTGTTACTAGATGGTACACTTGGGGGAAATGAACCAAAGAGGTTCTGGGGACCTGCAGAGACCACTGCCTTGGACCTGCCCAAACTACAGGACACCTACAGGAAGGAGGGATTCACCTGTGCCTGGCACACCGTGCGTGGCACAATAAGTGTTACAATGAAGAAGACAGGTGGCGTGTTGCTAGTACATTAGAAAGTGACACTGAGAGCAAGAGGGCAAAGTGAAAATACTACAGACCCCCTGGGACCCCTTGGTGGAGGGGACAACTGGCCCCTCATACTCTGCTAAGAGCCTGAGTCCACAAGAAAATCTGGGTGTTGCATTTTGTTTTAGAGGCATCGCTGCTGTGGAAATGGGTCGACTTTCATTGTCCAGAAAAATTCAGTTATGCAGAGGGGTGATTGCGTAGCAGCGACATGCCCTGTGAGAAATCCAATGGCTTTACGTCTTAAGGGACAGAGGTGTCTGACCTCTGATGACACTGAAATAAAGCCACTTTCTAAATTTAATGAAAGTCGTTTCTTTAAGCATAAAACTCTCTCTACCCTGGTCCACAAGGCTGTGCATGCGTGCGTGAGTGCGTGTGTGTGTGTGTGTGCGCGCGCACAAATGCACACAGATGGCCACGTGCATACACACACAAGGAGGGGAGGATGTCTATGTGAGTTGTTTTTTCTAATTATGAGAGTAACACATGTTCATTATAGAAAAAAAGGCAGATGGGGAACAAATGGATTCATCTGAAACATGGTGTCAAAGGAGAGCTCTTTGGATGCCTGGACCTCCAGAAAGATGGACAGTGGGGGTCCGCGAGCAGATGAAGCCTGAAACATCACCCTAAGCAAAAGTGACAAAACTGAAGCTGTCCTACTTCTGCCACACCATGAGAAGGCGCTCAGGAGAAGAAGAAGACCACATCTGAGATAGACTGACTCCACAGAAGAAGCCATGGGCGTGAGTCTGCAGGGCTGTGAGGACTGGGCACCGCGGATGTCACTCAGTCGTAGGGCGGCCAGGAGTCGGAACGACTCAATGACACATAACACACACGTGGTCGTTTATCTCTTTTTTCCTTGAAGTTGGCTGGGCCCGAAGAACATGTGTGCATGCATGTGTGTGTGTGCGTGCGCACACAGAGGTAGTCGGGGGTTCTAGTTGAAAGTTTCTGGCTATTTTAGATTACGAAGTGATGCGCTTTGCTAGTGAAAGGTTTTGGAACCAGGACCTGGCACTCACTCCCGAAATTCTCTAAGCCTCTGTTTACTCATCAGTAAAATGGGGATGACCACAGTCCAGCTCATGGGGCCGTGGTGAGGATTCAACAAGAAAAGTGCCTCTCAAGTCCTTGGCTTGCGCACGGTGCAAGTAAGGCAGGGGCCATTATTCTTCTTTCATTATCACTATTTGGAGGTAGCAATGTCTTCTGTCACAGTCATGCAAAAGGAAAAGCCCCCTGAGGGTTCTAAGATAAACGATCTGTAGCGAAGGTTTTTTGGTTATATATGCAAATGAAGACCAAGATGTGGCAAATGGTACGAATAGTCTTCGAAGGATTAATGCCACATATATTTGCACAATTTACATTTGTCTTTGACACGTATGATTTTGTTCAATACGTCGTCATTGCTTTTCATTCCAGTTATGATTCTATTCATAGGTTGCTTCAGCTACTATCAGACTATTCCTTGAGCCCAAGATAGAAACTGGGGCCTGCAGAAATGACTAAAAAAAATACTTGAAAATTACCTGGGGCTTTAGAGTTTACAGAGGGATTTTACATACATCTTCTTTATCCCTCAAACTCCTGTCCCCTGAGGTGAGGGTGGTAAAGGTACTGCCATCTGACAGGAAAAACATAAATTAACAGCCAGTGAGTTGAAGTGACAAGCCAAAGTCATCTGTTTAGTAGCAGAAGCTGAACTTGAACGTGGTCTCTGGACCCAGGCTATGACTAGCTCCACTATAAGACTGCCTCTAGAATTCAAACTCACCCTGGGAAGAGACCTAGTAACCAAGTCACTGGGAGACCACGATAGCATGACAGTAGGGATCACCAGGAGGAAGAGGTTTCACCCATGAGAACAGATTGGGGAGGCGGGGGACTTCCAGCCAAGGTTGGGGTAACACGGACTGGACTTATCCTGCAGCCTTAAACAACTGAAAAAAGTGGGGTGGGGGGGTTACTGTGTGTGAGACACTGAGCAGGAGGCCGCAGAGATTTCTGAGAGAGGCTAGAAGGGGCTACGCCCCGCCTGCTCCTCATTCGGGAGCCCAGTCCAGCCTGCAGATCCCAGCCCCTCTGCCACCAGCTCCCCGGGGGCCTCCGCTGTCTGTCTCCGCTGGAGGTGATGGCTGCTGCGCCCTGCAGTCTGCAGTAGTGCACTCTCACGGCACGTACCACCCTCTGGCACACGCTGTCTGGGGACCCAGCGGCCAGGGCACGCTGAGTGCGGGAAGGTATCCTCCATCGTCTCACTGCCCAGCACCCAAGGGCCCGGTCTTCCCGGAGCGGCGCGCACGCAGCGTTTCTGGAACGAACGATGCTCTTCGCGCCTTTTATCCTGAGGAGGGGAAACAAGCCGTCTTTACAAGGAGAGAGAGACAGATGCCTATCATCGTCGGCATGCCCCTTGATGTTGTTGGACAGTTTGCAACGTGGGACTCTGAATGCTATTTGTGGCAAGAACGGGGTCGGGGGCAGACATGACTGCTCGGAGAAGGCACAGTCCTGGCGCCCCGGAGCCGGGCGGAAGGCCGGCAGTGAAGCGGCCGTCCTACAAGCGCCCTGGGAGAGGGGCGCGGTTTAGCCTCGATTCCTTCTGCTCTCATGGAAAGAGAGTCAGAAACCTAAAACACATGTTTGAAAAATAGACCCAATTTCATTTTCAACCGTGTTGAGGAGAAATAAAGGGGCTCTAAACGAATGACCCTGGAATGACCAAGTGACCAGTCCGTCAGATGATCCCGTCTCATAGCCTCCAGGACACTTGTCATCCGATAGTAGTCTCTGACTGACTGACTTGCTGTTTGCTCCCTCTGACTGCGAGCTTGCAGACAGGGCCCTTGTGTGCCCTCCTCCGCAGCACGGGCTGGCACGCAGCGGGGGCTCTGCAAATGGCTCTGGGAAGAATGCATAGGCACCCCCCAACCGTCCTGAGCCCCGGGCTGTTCGCATCTGCACGAGGGTGCTTTACGGAGAACCCCAGACGCCTCCTCACCCACCTGGGGCTGCAGTTGCACAGGAGGGCAGACCAGAGAGGAAGAGAAGCACGTTGGCCGAGTGAGGCTGAGCGCAGAGGGGACAGCGGAGAGGAGGCCGTGGGGACCACAGCTGTCAAGGAACACAAAACATCAGGGTGGTTTTGCTTTTCCTTAAAGGCGTGGAAGCATTTTGACATATGGAAAGAGCGCCTGTCTGTTTGCAGGTCTTCCCTCTTGGAAAGTCCTTTCCTCTTTTGCCATCAAATTTGGGCACATCGCTTCCTCCCCTCCAGGGGCCGACTCTGGTTTTACCTTCTCCAAGGCCTGTGGCAGCCTGACGATGGCCACGTTTGCATCAAATCTCCTCCCTCCCCTTCCCCC